>JAIZFV010000227.1:0-51308 GCA_021234005.1 Nephelium lappaceum | reverse complement strand
GCCATCAAGGAAGAAAAACCTTACAGCCATGAATGAATTGTTTCAAATCGCAAATCTAAATAAAAAACAAGCCTCTGAGCTGTGGTTTAGAGAATACTATCATGTTATAATAAACATATCCCCTTCAATTGATCCTTTGTCTCCAATGACCTTTAATTAAAATCAGCTACAATTATTTTTTAGTATTAGAAAAGCATATTGTCGATACACCCACATCGGTCTCTCTTATAATACAATTTTATCCTCGGAAAGCACATTCAGGTGAATCAGATACCTCAATTCAACGGCATTGTCACATTGATTTTGACAATAAAAGTAATTGCTTTGAAACAAATTATCATAAAATGAGAAAACTTGGAAACAGAAACAGTGATGTGAAAAACTAATGCAGTTGTAATGGACCAAATGACAACTTTGAACAGCAGATTCCAGGAATTGAACAGGTTCCAGGTTGACTGCCACATTTACATGACAAACAGAGGGACGAAGTTTCCTGATACCAGCATGAATCTAACAATTATTGGACGTGCAATTCCTCCACAAAAGTGTTGAGAATGGGAAATGTACAATCTCCTAAACCAGTTCCTGAAAAAGATATTATGAGAGTTTACTCACCAGGTATAGGATTACTTTCTAAAAATCTATGTTCATGGATCATAGACAGATAGACTGCAATGAAACTAACCTGGAATTGACTATGATTTTGTGTTGAATCAGTACAATTACGCAACTGCAGCCAATGGAACGGATCTATAGCATGCTCTCTTTGCAGCACGGACAATGTCTTCAACCTGAAGAATACATAAACTTAAGTATAAGCAACAATAACAGGCACTCATAAAACCTATAGATGAAAATATGTAAGACTATCCTCTGTATCCTATGAAGACAGCATATACGTTAGCTATTCCAGAGGTCAACTTAACTAGCGAAGTTGCATTTAAAATATACAACAACATTAAAATGGCATCTGGCTCAATGCATAAGCAGCTTGTAAAATGAACAAACAAGATAAAATCATAGGGAAATGTATGACCTGCGGGACAGCCATTCTCTCAAGATTGGCAGCATATGGCATGGGAACATCAGCTCCGGTGATTCTCTCAACTGGTGCGTCAAGGTAACTGAAGCTCTCCTCAATAACAGAAGTGCTGTTTGCAGTAAAAGCATATTTAGTTTGTATCTACGGCATCCTATAAACTGAATGCAAAGTTTCATTATATCGGTTGCAAGAAAATAAACCAGATCTCAGCACCAACTCCATGTTGAGGATATCCCTCTTCAACTGTTACCAGTCTGTTGGTTTTCCTGACGGAAGCATTAATTGTGGCTCTATCCAGTGGCCTAATTGAGCGCAAATTTATAACCTGCATTGAACACATAAGCTACTTATGTCCTGAAACACAAAACTGGAAGCATTTGAAAGCATTCAGTGTAATTCCATTATAATTTACCTCAGCACTGATTCCTTCCTTTGCAAGTATATCAGCCGCCTGAACAAGCAGCAATAAAATTATATTAAGATGTATCAAAGACTTGTATACCTAATTCAGATAGCTTACCAAGCAACATTTTCCAATTAATGGCACAAGGAACTTCCTCCGAGAACAACCATATCAAAGGACATTATAATTCTCATTCAAGAATATTCTAGTCCTACAACATTTTCCAAGAAATGCCTCTCATGAATGCAAATTTGCATATTTAGATAAATACTTATTCACTTCACAATCATTTCCGTTACTATTATAGAATCTATTTCTCTGAACATCGCATATTTGTAATAAATGATTAAAGGGCACAAAGCATCTCTAAGAGCTAGAGCACATACCTTGAGTGAAAGGCCCACCATTTTTGAGAAAGCCGTAATAGTTACATCCTTTCCTTCTCTCTCAATCTGTACAAAGTAGATAATTGAAATATAAACAAATAACACAACATAATGGAATAGGAGTAACAAAGACAATCCTTAACTGCAGAGCCATCAGCTAGAAGAAACTCTTTTAATCAAATTTCAAAGATTCAGGACGATTACCTTAGCTTTCCCAATTGGAAGGCAGAAACTGGAATCAAGAACCTCAGCTGAAACAGGGAATGACTCACCATACCTGAAATACAAATCTCAAGTTACCACAAGTTTTGTAAAGAATATAGAAAACGTGAAAAAACCTGATGAAAGATCACAACTAGACAGAACTAAACTACTTACAACAACTCATTTTCGAGGAAAACAACAGGATCAGGATCTCTTATAGCAGCTTTAAGCAGTCCACGGGCATCCTCAGAATTGTACGGGGCCAATACTTTCAACCCAGGGCAAGAGCCATACCACGCTGCATAACACTGCATGAAAAAAAAGCATCATCAAATATGAACCTCTCCATTCACTGAGAACCAGGCATACATTTAGAAAGTTCATAAATGATTTAAAGGAGAGCACATTTACTTCACAGATAAACCTGACTAAATCAGATAGGCATTACGACAGGGCAATACAAGTAATTATAAGATGAAAGGACAAAAAGAAAGACAAATGATCCATACTTGAGAGTGCTGGGCGCCCACACCAGCAGCAGCACCGTTAGGTCCTCTGAAAACAATAGGAACAGACATCCGGCCACCAGACATATAATTTGATTTTGCAGCAGAATTAATGATGTGGTCAATTGCCTGCAACAAATTCCAGAACAGAGATCAACGAGAAATATTCACCTAATGCAGATCCAGGAAAAATCACAAAATTGTTTATAGCATGTTCTATGCTCTATCTGTAATTCCTTATTTCCTTATTACAAAATTAAGTGTAACCTAGATACTACAATTCATGGCCATTACACTTACAACGAGAACATCACAAAGCACATTTCTCACACCTTTGTGAGCAGATGTGATTCTAACACAGAAGCATAGACTAGCACTCTAATCAACATTCAAACATAGAACCCTCTGACCTGCATAGAGAAATTAAATGTCATAAACTCCACAACAGGCTTGAGACCGTAGTAAGCAGCGCCAACCCCGATCCCAGTAAAACCAGCCTGCATAACATGCGACAACCAAATTATGAGCAGAAAACATCACCAACAATATAAATAGGAAGAGCAGCCAGTATAACAAGTAATACAAACTTATGAGTATAAGAGATAGGAGAGTGCAAGAAAGAGCCGCTTGTAATGTTTTTAAGTCACTGTTATAGGTATCAAAGAATAATTAAAAGAAGGTGGAGAAGGAACAATAAAACACAGTCAAGTGAAAGCAAAAACCTCTGTGATTGGAGTATCAAGAACCCTCTCAGGGCCATACTTCTCCAAAAGCCCTTTGGATATCTGTAAAATAAAAAAAAAAATAAAAATAAGAGAGAGAAGAGAGAGAAAGTAAAATTTGATAGTTAGTTAAATGCGGACATGCTAACATGGCTTTAAGAAACATAGAGAAAATCTATCTCCACTAACCTTGTATGCCCCCTGATATTCCCCAACCTGCAGTCACAGAACATAAAATGAACATTAGGAACATAAAACGACAAAGAAAGAAACTCAGACCAACAAGAAGAAATCCCAAATGACAATTCTGCACCTCTTCACCCATCAAGAACACTTTAGGATCTGCAGACATCTCCTCATCAAGTGCAGAGTTCAAAGCCTCTCTAACTGTCATCTGTCCACGAACATAATTCCAAAATAAATAAATAAATTTCAGCATCTTGAAGTAACATATCATGCCTCAAAGCAGCATTATCAGAACAAGAAAAAATTATCAAACAATTTGCCACAGAAAAAAAAAAAAAAAAAAATCCTTGCTATAACACTAAAATTAGCAATAATTTTCGAAACTAGCACCGAAACAATGAAATGAGTTTTTTCAACACTATCGATATTCACAAACTACTAGCACAAACCATTAAAATGTACTTTCTTAGCATTGTTCGTGAACATTGATGGTACCAAAAAAACTCATTTTAATAGTTAAGTGCTAGTTTCCAAACTTGCACTAATTTTAGCATTAACTGCTGGAATTTTCTCAGAAAACAACATCAACATCAACACCTCAAACAGACGTGGTACCTTGATAACAACAACAACAATTAATTGCTGGAATTTTCTCAGAAAACAACATCAACACCAACACCTCAAACAGACGTGGTACCTTGATAACAACAACAACGAAAATCGAAAACTTGACTGACAGTTGTTAACGAACACACTCTTCTTTTAACCAAAAAAAAAAAAACTCAGACAAAATCCACGACTAGAAAACTAGTATGAGCAAGGCCATGGACACAAATATATACACAGGTATACATACAAGCATAAAACAAAAAAACAATCCTCCTAGAGCCAAATTCATCACACAAAATCGTAACAAAACATCAAGGAAACAATATGTGCAAAGCACAGTAACCTCTTTAGCTGCAGATGAGTAGCTTCTCAACGCAGAGACGGCAGGTCGGATTCTCTGCATCTAAAACAGCATTTCCCAAACATCAATCAAAACAAACTAAACAAAAATAAATAAACAAATAAATAACTGTAAAAACATACCGCAGCAGGAGAGCCTGCAGCAGCCACCTTATGCCTTAAAATCCCTAACATCTTCGCTGAAATCAAGCCAAACAACAATCATTCAAAAAAACACCACAAATAAGTTTCAAAAAAATAAATAAATAAATACCACAAATCGCAGAACCAAAACTCGCTTGTTTACGCAAAGTATCGAATCATTTATAGTCATCAGGCAATAAAGAAGATTCGAACGAACGAACAAACACAAACCTTTGTTTGGTATCGGCTACCTGAATTGATAATCGGCGATAATAAGATCGCTGAAGAAGGGTTTTTTTTATTGATGAGCCCTCCACTGTTGATTTTTTGTTTTTTCTTATTTATGGAATTTTACGCCAGACTTTTCGATATTATTTTGCGTTTTTCGTTGTCAATAGTAAAAATCCCATGGGTTAGGTTTTAGAGTTAGCTCTTTGCTTCCATTTATTTGCCTTCGGATTGTGATTTAATCGCGTGCTCACTATAAAGCGGTTCTTTTAAAGTGAATTTGGTGAAGTCGATTGACTCGAATCCAAGGGTTTGGCAGTGTGTGGAACCCCGGGTTAGAGTCGAATGCGTTGCAGTTGATTATTGGTCCTAGTGTTTTTAATGGCCAAAACGCAATTTTCGTGGTCGTATCTTATTGGGTCCATCTTGCACTTATAAAAATCTTCGCGAGTTACACGACGATCGTTTTGCTGGTTCACTGGTTGTCTTTGGCTGGGGTCACAAAAGTGACACTTGAAGTGGACAAAGAGGCAAGAGCCGTCGAATAAAATTAGAAACAGTTAACGAATAAAATTTTTAAATTATAAGATCAAGTAATAAAAAAGAAAAATTGCTAATTATGTGATTTATTATCTTAATAGACATATAAAGAGAGAAGGAAAGAATAATTAATGGTGGCATTAGATGCGGTGTGGGTGCGTCATGTGTTCACCAAACTTACTACCCCAGCTGTCTCAATCAAGTGGAAGGGAGGGGGTAGGTAGTGAGAATCTAAAAGGGACAGTCTATAGTCAACCCCCAACTTCAACTAACAATTTTGTTCCAATTTTGATTCTATAAGGCCTTTCTGGACGGTTTGATCAATCAAAAGCCCATTTTTGATCTTCTATGATTCTTATATTCAAATAAGGTTTTGTTGTGGTTGTGTATTTGGTGCTTTTGTTGGAAAGGGTGACGTAGGTTGTGATGTTGATATGTATAGGTTAATATAATTAATATTATTCACAAAGTTTAAAGTTTAGCGTTTGTAATTCAACAGCATTATGTTATCATAAGATAGGTGTTGCATAAAAAATGCTTAAAACTTGTCTTGTAGTTATTGATTTGGATGAGTATAAATGTATAATTACGTTGTATACGTGAATCAATATTAGATTAATTTATCTATTTTGTCGTAATTGTAAATTTAGATCATCTTGTTATGTTGAATTGATGTCGATGCTTCTACACAGTGTCCGTGCATTACAACTTCTAATTAATTTGCAGCAGCATTGAAGATATGAAGAGGTGATGTCAGAGTCTTTCTTGAAACATTTATTTGCTCTAATATGGTCAAGTTCAATGTAACATATGAATGTGGACTGTGGTACGTCCTGCCGAGTCCGAGTTCTGTTTGATTTCATCTAAAGGCTAGGTACATGTTATCCTTCTCTTCCTTTGTGTCTGGCTATTCGATTTTGCTTGTGCTATCACATCTCTAAAAAATCCGTCCGACAGTACTATTAAGGGTTGCCTTAACTTTTTTTCATAATCTGGGTTGTAACCCAATTAGCATATTGTAAACACTTTTTAGATCTAGTGTGGTTTAGACTTTAGATTATTACTCACATAATAAAATGAAATTTTTACACATTTAATGTTATATGAGTATAATATGACATGAGAACTATACCACCAATACAAATTAATAAATTCACAACCATTTAATCAGAAATCGATATATGAAAAAAAAAAAAAAAGAAAACCATCTTTCCCCAAACAACTATACTAATTTTTTTATGCATATTTACAATATTTAAATATGTTTTCAGAATAGGTATTAACAAAATCTCTACATAAAACAATCACATCAAAATCGAAGAGAACACCTTTGCATGTTATGCTTTCACACAACTTAAGTCTGAAGCATGTCTTATTTAAAGAGTTCATCTTTCTTTCTTTTTCTTTTTTTCCAGATATCATCTATAATGACGTAATTAAAGATTAGATTATTATCAAGTTGTATGAATGATCTCTGTCATTATATTATATTTAAAAATAATGATATATAAAAAATAAAATCTTTCAAAGTTGTAAAATTAAAAACTCATCAAGATTTTTCAATTATAAAAAGTTTAAGTGATTGATACAATGAGTAAAGTTCTAGTCCACATTTATTATATCCATCACTATAAAGAGAAAATTTTATATGAAACATTGAGTTGACATGTAACGTTGACGTTGTTGTAAACTTTTAATAATAATGATATATGATATAATTTTTTAAATAAAAATTAATGTTAGTTTTCTGTTTTATTTTTAAAAAAAAATTATTTAAAAATTACGTCATATCGACTATTATATCACGCTTACTTAGCTTCCCTCCCTAAGATACAGTATCGTCCCCAGACGTGCTTTTCGATTATTGGTCAGCCATTGACTTGCGCCACCCCTTCTCATGCATGTTCTTCCTGTAGTTATTATTCGGTAACCTGCCCATAAAAATATAAGTTTTACCTTTTACGTCCAAGTTACAATAATTTATACATTTCAAAAAATAAAGATACAATTTAATAATCTGTAAAACTATTTTTTTTTTCTTTTCAAAAAAAAAACTATTATTTTTCAGTTACAATGAATATAAATAAATCTTTTCGACTTTCATGCAAATAAGATTTAAATAAGTCGTTTTCCGTATTAACAAAAATCGATAAGAAATGAAATTGATAAGTTTGATAAACAACTGAAAATGAAAGTCGAGCTAAATGGTAAATTTAATCTAAATTGGTAGACTTTTATTTTTATTTTTTTTTGAATTTTGGAATATTTATCAACAGGAATAAACAAATTTTTAAGGGCTGGTATGTAAATAAACAACATATCGATAAGAATTTGATCGAAAATATACCATAGATGTCAGACCTAACAGTGTGAATAGCTAACAGCCTTTGACCTATTTACAGTTTGGTCACTGCCTGCGCTGCCTACCATTTGACTCTTCTCATATAAATTGTTCAGTTCTACAAGAAGAGAACCTCACTGTCACATATGACCAGTAGCTAGTAAAAAGAATTCATGTAAAGAATATTAGGTGAAACTTTCAATAACTATCTAATTGCAGAAACTGTTACAAATACTATATAATAGATAATAAAAAAAAATTTGAACATACTTTAAGTGTACATTACAAAATAAATAATATCAAACCTTTCTCAATGATCTTTTTAAATCGCGTCTAATGGACTTCAAATATTCTCCTTGCAATGAAAATAAAGACTTAATTACTTGTCCAAATTGCTTTGGATTCTTCCACTAAAAATCGTTCAAGACTCAAAGAGTATGCATTTGAGACGCACACAGCATGGCACCATCAACACATACGCGATTGAAAACGTTCTAAGTGTTGATGGCACCATGCCAGTGTGCGGCACAAACCTCACTCTTTTAACACTGGCTATCTACTACTTCTTCGCCTATAAAAAATCGCACATACGTAAGCTCGAGAGTCGAGAACACCAACACAAAAACGAAGATGAAGCGAGTGGTGGAAGATTGCTCTACTTATAACCAATACTGGACCTATAAGAATTAAGAGAAAGCTACTCCATAACAAATAAGAATCATATAATATAATATAATCGACTGTTGACAGGCCCAAAGGGTGTATGTGTCTTCGAAATAGAAGAGAAGAGTCAAACGTGCAAGTAGTGAGACGTGTTAGTCGGTACGTTGATGCCTAGAAAAGGTGACATGTGTGAAGAGGGTATTGTCAAGGGGTGGTGGATTGAGTCGAGCCAACAACGGTGGCAGAGGTACACGTGGGTGGTGGGTTTCTTGTGGGTGAGATTCGAGAATGGCTTGGAGGATTGGAGGGTTTGTCCTGACCCGGTTGTTGAGTTTAAAACCACCGCCAAGTGGCTTTGTTGGCTTCCTCACTGTGAAGAAACCCAAATGCCATCCTACGAGTGGAACATTTGAAAGGAAACGTGGATTGCTTCGAATAAAGTGGGGTAGTTTGTTTTTTGTGTCATTTTGTTACATGGCAATTTTCCATTACCATCAAACCTTACAAAAATTCGAGTTTAGCCAACTTATGGGCGCGATATTAATAATAGGGCGGTTGACGACTATTGAATTATATACTATTTATAACATCAAACTCTGGATAAACAAATTATAATTTTATTTTTTATTAATGTAAATATTAAAATATTTTCCTATGGTCGAATCAAATTTGGTTTCAAATTTTTACACATAACGACATAAGATTATCTTAGATAATAAATATTCATGAATTGACGGAACTTTAGCAAAGATAGATCCCGTGAAAATAAAAAGCAACTTTTACCTTCAATTACAACTTTGACGTTTTATTATAATCCACTATTAAATTCTTATACTTGATCTCTAACGATAGAATTTTCCTTTAGAGTGTATTAAATATTAGTCGAACAATAACATAATTGTTATATGACAAAACATGAAATATTCCAAAAATAAGCCACTCATAACAATATAAATGAATTATATGACTTGCATATTTGTCATCAAACATCCAAATTTGATTTGTACACGTTTTTTCGTACATGTTGCTCGATCTATGGGTGTAAATTGAACTCATCTCAATTTGAACTGTAATAATCAATAGCATTTTCATACAAGATCCAACATTTGATTATTAGGTGGTGTTTGGCACCATTTTTTAAAACTGTTTTTTATTTTTAAAAAGGAAAATACTCGAAAATATGTTTGTTAATCGTTTTCAAAAATATGTTTTTGGAAATGAAAACATGTTTTCAAAATTTTATAATAAAACTTAAGGTAAAAGAAAAAAAATGATTTTTTTTTATTTTCTATAATTTTCAAAAACTATTTTTTTATACAATAAAACTTAAAAAAGTAAAACACCTATATTTAACAATCATATTGTCATTTTTAAAGACAGTTTTTATCCAAACACATTTTTAGTTTTTATTTATTTTTAAAAGTGGTACCAAACAACTTTTATCATTTTTCGCTTTCGAAATGTATTTTCAAAAATGCTACTAAACACATTATCTTTTTTAAAAACATAATTTTCAAAACATGTATTTCATTTTTAAAAATACACTATTTTAAAAACGTATCCAAATGCATTACTCTTCTATCCATATATATGTACATGCATATATAAGTGGGTGCGCTTAGAAATAGTTAGTGTGTATCTGGGATACTGTTCTGTCCATATATATGTATGTATGTATGTATGTATGTATATCTATATGTATCTGTATATCTAAGTGGGTACGCTTAGAAATAATTAGAGTGTATCTGGTAATTCTACTTGAGATCACAAAGAGAGCCCAATACGAATGAAAGAAAATCGAAAAAAGAGGGGCCCAAACGGAGCCAGCCAAACCTAAACGACTGAGCTCCTGCCTAGCAGCGCAGAGAGAGAGAGAGAGAGGCAGAGATGGGAGGGGCATTTTGGGGGACAAGAGTGATGGAGATAGTGAAAAAACACGACTCTGGTGGTCTCGTTTGGAAGAGAATAAAGCTCACCACAACTCGCAAAGCCAACGCCAAGAAGCGTCTTCTTCGAGTTTGGCAGGTCTTTTTTGTTTTTATGTTTCTAGGGTTTATTCAATGCTTTTGAGAATTTTAGTTGAGTTTCACTTGTTTTCTCGTAGAGGCTTCTGATTTCGTTGCATAATAATTGATGATTTCATTCGAGCTAAAAGCGAATAGCTGAGAGTGGATTTTAAGTCTTTGAGAGAATAGTTTTGTACATTGAATGGAATTGAACTCTTCTAGGAAGCAGACTGATTTAGTAGTTTCATCTCGGGGGGTCGATTGTCGTGTGCTTGTGCTGATTGAACCATGAGAGATAGGTTTCTGTTAGTGCTTATTGTGAGGGGATGATATTACTTATGTCTTGTGAATTACTGTTTGTGTTACTATCAGTTTAATGCTCACGTGGAGTATTTTCGTTTGTAATTTTTTGGATCACTTTTAGAGTTTGAATTGCTTACTCGAAATTTTAGTAGATTGGTTTTGTATATTGAATGAAACTTAACACAATCAGCTTTAGTTGCAAGTAGTAGTTTCTTGCATGGATGTTAAACCCACGCCTAGGCGTGAGGCGCCTCAAGGTGCAGGTCCGACACCTCGAGTCACTTGAGGCAAGGCCAATGGTGCAAGGGGTCGCCTAGGTGCGCCTGTGCAACCTTATCTCCCCGGTGATGTTTTGGGCATTTTTGAAGGTTTTCAAGGAGCTCCGGAAAAGAAAGCACGTTGCCAGTGACCTTTGAAAGGCAAATCAGAGCTCAATCTGGCAACATCACCTTAATTTGAAGGTTTCTAATGAGTTCTGGCGATTTCTGGAGCTTTCGGTGGGTCGCCGCAAGAAAAGATGCTTTCTGGTAGATGCGGCGGCAGCAAAAGGGGTTGGGAGGGGAGGGTGACGGTGGTGGCTAGGATTAGGGTTTACTAAGCAAGCTGAACTTTTATATATACATTGGAAAAATTATGAATAACCACCTAACTTTTGGTAAAATTCCCAATCAGACCATTTGGTTTTTCAAAATAAGTAAAAAATCCCTACAATTATAAAAGAAATATAAAAAACACCCCCACTTTATAATTTTATTATATTTTGAGAATTTTTTTATATAAGTTGTACCTCGCTTTGATGAGGTGCGCCTCACGTTTTGTGCCTCGCGCCTCGGGCTCCAGTGCCTCAGTGTGCCTCGCGTCTTTCAGAACTATGATTTCTTGGAAACCTTATTGACACTCTGCCTTATCAAGGACCATATTATCTTTAGTGACTGCCCATGTTAATTTTTCCTCCATTGATTGCCCATTTCACCGTATGCCTTGAATTGTGTTACACTTTATACACAAGAATCCATACATCTCTCTTGTTTTCTAGAGAATGGAAGACATATATAAAATAAATATGCTTGATTTGTCATATGTACATAATGGATGATAATAACAATTGGTTGAATGCATGTTTAGAATTGATCTTTTATTTGGTCTGTTAAGGTATGAATAATTCATCAAAATAGATTGTATTTTTCGTATATGCATACTTTTAGGAGACATAACTCTGTAATTATTTACCTTTTACTGAGCTGGCATAGTCCGTTTAATGGGTGAAAACCATAGGACCATTGCAGATATATTTATCAAGATTTTCTTCACACGCTTGATTGAGTAGCGTTCTCCTTTTGTTTCTTTATTTTTTTTTCCTTTCATTTATAATGATCAGAACATTTGGTTCATACTTCATAGTGACTTGATGAATATTGTTCTATGAGGGTTATAATAGGTTTGTCTTGTGTATCTTCTGGTTGATAATGTAAAATGTCTCCAATGAATGCAGTACAAGGTGGGTGCTTGTATAAAAACATATGTCAACAATGGTGTAGAATAACTCTTGAGAATTGGGTTTTGATTTGGATTGTGTTAATGGACTAGTAGTTAGGACTAGTAGACGAGGTCAGTAGTCTAGTAGGTAAAGTTAAGTGTTGTAAAACTCAACAGTCCATAATTATTGGGTGTTAGGATTTTGCTATCTTAATCATGGTTGGTTGGCATATTTATGGGATACCATTGGCACATGGTAAATAATAAGCAATAGTATTGAAAATGAATCATTACATCCTTCTTATGACTTGGTTTGATTGTGGCATAAATCTCATATCAGTATGCATAGTTTCCATCAACATTTTGTCATGCCTGCATCAAGTTGATAAGATCTGGATCCACATCTCAATTTCTTCTTTGGTTCTTTTCTTTGCTAGAAGTTTCATTCCTAAATTTTTAACAATTGTAGATAAATTGGATCTATTTGATACTTGATGTTTTCACTTGTGCTATTGGAATGAAGTAACATTTAATTAAAATGAACAGTATAAGACGAGTGATATGAGATACAGTTGATTTTGGTGGAGTTGCTCATTTCAGAGGCCAGGAATGGTGTCAAAAAAATATTTTCTGTCATGATTTGATATTTAATTAAGGTTTTAGCAAAATGTTAACCCAAACACAATGTTTTGTCAAGCAGGGCTGAGAATGCCTTTGCTACCATCAGGAACTATGTCTGCTAGCTTCTTTTAGGTATTTGCCTTCTTTATATAAGTATTGAAGCTAACCTATCAGAAAGCCCTATGAAATAAATTAGCCTATTAATGTGCATAAACTATCTACAGAAGTCTTCTAACTAATTTGTTGTTTGGCCTCCACAATATTTTCAATATTATCATTTGATTTATTTCGTTTTTTTTCGTATTAACATTATGTTCGTGTATTAACAATAATGATAACATGTTATAAAATAAATGAAGGAAAATTAGAAAAGTATGTGGAATAATAATAAAAACCTTGAGAGAGTGAAGATTTTGTAACTCTCGGATGCTTAAACTTAAAACACAAGGCTCCTTTTAATTGTTTTTTCTTTATATATTTTGCAACACATTATCTCTATGCAATGTAACTCATAATTCTGTTATTTGTTTTTGGTTTTGGCTGCATTTGGTTTATATTTGAAGTTCTATAAGTGTCCTTCCATGCAGAATGAAGCTGTCCTGAAGGCATGTTCTGAGAAACCCCCTTCAGAAATCTCTGGGACTAGTGCTGGTGGAGGTGGTGAGAAAGACAGCGTGAGTAGTCAATAACGATTGAATGAGTAACAATGATTGATGAACCCGGCAGAATGTGTTTGTCAACTCTTGCCTTCGTGATAAATATTTTGTGACCTATCCATATTAAAATTTAGTTGCATGCCATGACTGACTGCTATTTTGTTCTTTATATGACTATAATATAAGTTTATGCCGTACCAGTCTTGTGCTGGAATTGTACGCCAGCTTCATTTTCATTAGACAAATGTGTTTACAATCTCATATGATCTTGGCAACTACTTACGTGAGCTTTAATTATTCAATGCGAAATTGTGAATATTCTTGATCTTGCATTTTTCATTCTAATGATGTTGATTCTTGACTTGTGGCTTGAGGATTCCATGGTTCTCTAACTGCTAATGTTTGGTCTTTTCTATTTCATTCCTCATTTGCCTCATGTATTATTTAAGTGGTGAAAATGATGTATTTCCAAACGGTGAATTTCGATTATTTTACACGAGGGTTGGCATCGACATGATGACATCCCTTGTGAGGGAGGTTTACCATGAATTTCCACATAAACAGGGTAGCCTACTTACATTTCAAAATATATTTCGTTTGGCTTTCGGTTGTGGAACCATTCAAGTAATAGGATGCAAATTGTCAATGATGATTTTGCTTCTATACATTTGATTGAATTAAGGATTACTTGTTGCATAACAAGTAATCGTGTTTATGTCTCATTTGTTGATGGAATCTAATCCTTTTCAAATAGTCACAATAAATAGGTAAGATAACACTGAATCTTGTCACAAAGATGATGTGGTCCTTCTGGTATTGAAGAAAAATGGGGTTGGATAGTAACATGTACACGAAAACCACCGAAAGAAATAAAAGTTGAAAACTCTCTCCTATTCTTTCCCTGTTGTATAGGCCAGAAGATTGATTTTGACAAGGAAGAAACTATTTCTCCATTTATATTTATGTCTGTATAACCCTGAGATTTTAAGGAGATCTTGAGGGCCATCCTTTGCTCAAATTTTGCATTCCACACGCAACTCTCACGTCTGCCTCCTCTATTAGAATACTTTTATGCCCTTTTACATGACATCTTCTCCGTACGGCTTGCTTCTGTGTATCAGGTATTCGGACTTCAGTGTAAAATTTAAAGTTGCGCTAACGTCACTTATAATCATGATGAAATGACAAGTGATAAGCATATAAAAAAAATTTCAAATCAATTGTTGTATTCATGATTCTTACTAGCATTATTTATCTAGGGTCATGTGGATGAAAAACCCCCAACCTCAGGCAGGGAGTTGCTGTCCCAGACTCCTCTTATCTGTCAATGAACTGACCATTTTAATGCATTATAGTGTATGGCTGTGGAAGCAAGCAACAGCCAGAAATATCATTGATCAATTAGTCTCAAATTATTTCAACAAAGTTAATTTCTTCATCCTGATTGGCTCACATTAATAGATGAAACTGTTGTGTATGAGTTGTTTTGTGTTGCCGGGCAACGTACCTAGCTAATATTTTATTTTCTTGTAATAGCTAAGTTCTAAAAGCAAAGCTTTATCATCCATATCTTTTTGAGATTTTCAGGCTTTGAATTCCTTTTAACCTGAGAAAATAAATAAAACATATCTTAAGCCCTTTTTTTTTGGGTTTTAAGGTTAGAATAAATTCAGAGATCGATAGATCATGCGAGATTTGACTTTGGAAACATCGAAGAGCAATTCCCATATAGAATGGAGCATCTCATACAAAGGTGGAAGGACTCACAAAAGAGGGGAGAAGACTTAGACATTAAATGATGAGAGATGTATTATTTTGGTATAAACTGGTACATCACTTGCATGGGAGCAGGCACATAGCCAGTGAAGCCATCGCCGATGTCTTAAGCCTTTAATGGAAAAATCTACATGCTCTAGCATGTCATTAGAAACGTACGAATTAAATGATACATAATTATATGTGTGTGATGGAAGAGTTTCTCTGATGATAAGTACAGACCACAACCTCAATGGTCCTGAAGAGGATCTTGGAAACCCATCTTTTAAAGTAAGGGGCCCATAAAACTTAAATTGCATTAGGGTAGATAAGATTAAAAAATGTTAATAAGAAAGTGATTTTCCTTTTTTTTTTTGAAGAAGAAGAAAGTGATTAATATATGATAGGGAGATGTCCTTGTTGCAGAGATACCAAGCAACCCCCCTGGAAAAAACTTAATAAATTTGTGCAAACAAAAGCAGCATAAAAAAGGTGGGTTAACAGGTCAACTCACATGTAAACGTTTGATAAATACATGTGCATACACATACACATTCCCTGTCTGCAAAGTATTGTTTTAAAGGAAAAGACCAAAATGGCCATGGGGTTGGACAGGGACATACATTCACACAACTTGCCCCCTCTTGCTTGTATAAATTTGTAGGACAGGTAGGGGGTTTTCTTTTGACGTGATTGACCTAATCAGGTGAGGCTATTGAATAAAAATGGTTGAAATTTGTGTGTGTGTGTGATTTGTGGTGTGGTCTACCTTGAGGGGCTGCACCACGTGATTGACAAAAATGTAGCCCAACCAAGTCAGCAATCCACAACCCCCCAATCCCAATCCCTTTATCTATCTTACTGAAAGTGAAATGTTTCATTTTTATATATAGAGAGAGAGGGAACCAAGTGACGTGAAGAACTCCAACATCCTTATGTTAATTCCTAAACCACTGTCACAAGAAACTCTGGTCGGCTTATTTTCTTTCACTTGGTGTTTTTATATTGTTTGTATGATTTCATTATACAATTGAATGATTGATGCTGTTTTCATAGTATTACTATTAGGTTTGTATATTTATAATGGTTTTTTATTTGTATGAGATGAGATTGAAAGTGAATTGTAACGGCAAAGCCATTTACAAAATCATCCATCTTATTTATAGTAGTCATAAATCATATTCATGCAAATGAATAGTTTGGATACCAAATCGGGCCTATCTTTAGTATAAGTTTATGTTCAATGATACTTCCATCTTCGATTTGAAGAAATCAATGAGAAGAAAACAAAATATATTTGAAAAATCATTAACATGGAAAAACGTTTAGAATAAAACTCTAGAAACTTTAAAAGTTTGATCAGAATAAAAAACAATCTTACGATTTAACCTTATCTAAAAAACATTGTTAACTTGATTTCAAATTTTATATTTCTATTTGGGTCCAATCTATCACAAATGTTTCTCACTTAATTATTTCTACTAAAACAAAACATTTTTTTTTTATATACCACTTGGGGTATACTTATTCGTTCCTATATTACTGTAAGACCATTAAGAGCTCTCTATCACTAAATCTCATTAGATGGTGATAAAATATAATAATATAAACACACCTATAAATTACTATATTAAAGTGATAATCAAAGGGTTATTATGCCGTCCCTTGCATGTTTACAGTCCACTTGGCAGCAAATGAAGGGACTGTGACCTAACCATCTTGCATATGATCTCATTTACATTGCGAGAAGACAACCCGCCTTGCAAGTTTTGTGTTAATTAAATTTCACAACTGCCCAAGCAAATCACTTAAAAAATATAATAATTTCTTAATTGCTGGTTAATTATTTATTAATATGATGCATTTTCACCTCAGATTATATATAATTATGTTTGATGAGTCAACAAACAATTTACTTGGTCCTCCTGGCTCTTGCATGCTTGACATGTGTTACACACATGCAGTGAATGGTAACTCAACACATTAGTTTGGTCAGTGTTCATTAGTTTAATTTTCTTCATTACAAGTCAAAACTTGCAGAGTTTGCTGCAGCATATTCAAATAAGAATGTGTTTTTAATTTTTTTTGAATTGGAGAGAAAATGAAACTTTGCTTGTTTGTACAAGTAACTAGATTGATTAAATTAAACCGTCTAATTATGGTTACAATTCGCTTCTTTTGACAATGTAGTTAGAACTTGGAAACTTAATAAAACTTGCTGGATTGTGCAAGAAATCACAAACTTTTGAGCAATTAAAAGTCATAAATTTTTAGGACTTTGTAACCCCCATCTCAAATTTTTTCAAATGCTGCCTATCCTTCGTAGAGAGTTCAAGAAATCTTCAGTTTGAAATTTTCCACCAACTGGTCATGTAAATTCAAACTTCAGTAGTTAAACCCTGCATGCCCTATATTACTTCAACAACATACCTACCCTCCGTGTTTCTATTACTAATGTACTATTACAAGAGTATGCCAAACAATTCTAACAAATGTTGTGGAAAATAAGTCAAGAATGTTTGTTCCTTGGAACCCATTATTTCATTCAAATTATACACAGATTTTGAGTACAACGCGTTGTAATTCTAAAACCCATCAGATCCATTTTTTATTTAGAATCAAGGAATCAGGTTCATTTATCTAGTTTTTTCCTCCTTGTCCTCCAAGGAAGAAGAGGAACCTCCGTGCGTTAGAACCCAATATTCCCAAAGATCATATGCTTTTATTCTTGTGCTCCTCAAAAAATGTGTTCGCTTTTTGATATATATAATATATATAAAACTTTCGTAATAAGGATTTTAATTTTAGAAAGTTAAAAATAAAAATTTATTTATTTTATTTAAATTAAATAAAAGATAATTTATTTTAGAAAAAAAATACAATGATGAATTTAATTGAATTTTTTAATTTTTTAAAACTAACGAGAGTTCTGATTATAAAAGTATATATATATTATTATATTTCTATCTTTTCTCTTCCTTTCTTTTTTCCTTCCTTTTAATTTTTCTTTCTCTTTTCTCTCTCTCGCCCTTCTTTAAATTTCAGCTTTCATCAAAATCATCTACCTTTTAGTAAAAGAATCACCTATGCATGAAATTGTTACCCAGACCAACGTTATACGTTTTAACTATGAAAACATGTTTTGAGAAACACTTTTATGTTGTGTATGAAAACAGAGAAGCAAAAATCACAAACCATGAGATAAAATTCAATTTTCTTAATTAACATTTTATCACTTGCTCTTTTGATATGATTACTGACAACAAATAAATGCCGATTTTTTTTTTTTTTTTTCAGTTTTACTCTCTTTGCTTTGATGAGCTCTCTATCTGTAAAGTGATGATAAATCACATACAAGAGACTTTGAGAGAGACCAAACATTAGATTGCTTAATTTGTTATTCTGATTTTTCTAATCAGAAAACACCAGCTACTGGTACAGAAACTAAAGATGGGAAATTTTGTTTTCAACTTTTTTCTTTTTTATTGTCCCTACTGTTTTCTTCTAAAATAAGGCAAACTGTTGCAACAACTGCTTTCTTCATGATCATCAGATTCATTGTTAGAAGATGAGACTTCTGTGATTCCACTGGAGCCTGAAGAGGAAGAAGTAGGAGCAAGATTCAAGTCAGTCCTGTCTTTTCTCATGAAGTCATAGAAAACAGGCTTGATGTTCCTCCGTTTCCGAACTCCATTATCATTATTGACACAGGTTTCCTCTTCCTCATTTTTAGTGCTCCTTTTCTTCAAGAATATGCGACATAGAACCCAATTCTCCATTGCCACCATCACAGGATTCTGTTGAAACAACAAATAAAAATTAACATAATTGACAACAACAATGTATGCTTTGCTTGTCCTGGAAGTTAAAACTAAAATTTTGCTGACCTGGGATGGGTTCTTTTTAGATGGGGCACTGGGAGGTGAGGTTTCAGAATTAACAAGGCGATATTCATGCATGATCCAATCGGTTCTGGTACCATGTGGGGGCTTTCCTCTGTAAAAAACCAGAGTCTTTTTCATGCCTACAACTTGGTTTCCCCTGGTAGTTACAATTTGCTTGTCAAGTCCAGTTGCCTTCCAGTAACCAGAAATTGTTGCTCTGTTTGATCTGTTCCCATTTGGGTACTTAGCTTCTCTTGTGCTAAAAAGTACCTCTCTTGCTCCACATCGCCTAAAAAACCACACCCAAAAACAAAACCAATCACAACAAGCCCTTCAAAAAACACAATTTTCCACCACCAAAGTCATTGCATTTAAACATACACACGCCACACAAAACTAACCTGGCAAGTCCCAAGGATCAGACTTGCAAACATCAACTTCAGGAATTATAGAGGCAGGCAAGGGACAAGCAAAACCTTGCGTTTCAAGTACTGCACAACAAGCTCCTCATCAGTTGGATGGAACCTGAACCCTGGTGGCAATCTCAACACTCCATTCTTCACAAAATTAATCTTCTCCATCTTCAAAAACAAAAGAAGCCTCAACTTTATAACCCCAATTGAGCCCACCAACAGTGCAACAGAGTCCAAGCCAAATAAAAAACAAGAACAACAAAAACCCAACCGAGGTCTCACAATTTAGAACAACTTCACATCAAAAAAACAACAACATACACATTAGAGCAAGAGCAAGAAAAGAGTGTAATACACAAAAAGAAGAAGTAAAATGAACCCAAGTCAAGAGATGAGATGGGGTGTGTGGAAGAGATACAGAGAGAGAGATGGAAAAGTGTGGCTTCTTTATAGTAATGGTTGATGGGAATAAATAAGGAACGACCCATTTAGCGTAAACCAGACTCAATCTCCTTTTTCCTCTGACGCTACATACAATACAATATCATTATTATTTATTATTAGAATTAAAAAAAAAATAGAAATTATTCAAGCAGTTAAATTTCTGGGTGTCTGAGAAAAAGTTAAAGTTTTTATTTTTATTTTTTTAAAATTTAAAAGAAACAGAATCCATCTAAAACTTCTCTGCTTGGAGTTTCTGTTCGTGTTGGACTTTCGTTTTTATGGGAGTAACCGAAGTTGTTAAAAAAAAAAAAAAAAGAAAGAAAAAAAAGAAACAGCTTTCAAGTCTTCTGTCTTCATTTGTTGTTGGAATTACTGTTTTGCCCTTCCCCATCTTAAACGGGCAAACGGACTACTGTTTTAAAAAAACGGAAATGTGTTTTGGACGGTGGAAGGGGGGCAATTTGGTCTTGGCACGCAATATTGAGTGTCATGGGAGAATTGGGGATGGGCATTTTGGTAATTTTAGGATGGTGAAGAAACCAACTAAAAATGCACTTTGGAGGAGCCTCGTAAGAGTGAAGTCACCTTATGTCATGCTTACAGCTGTAGGTCACCAAGTGGCGGCGAACAAGTACGAAACTGCCCCTGCATTTTGTATAGCAAAAGGTTGCGTTGTTGTTGTGTTGATCCGAGGGAAACAATATCAAAATCACATATATGTATTGATTGTTAGCCGTTTGGTTTTCGGATTTTACAACAACTTCACGAAATGTCTGCAGTTCCTGTTCCATTCACGTTTTGCTTCCACCATCTCTTTACCTTTTTGTGCAAGTGTTATATGTTCCTGACACCCATGGCTATCGAATCAATCATAATGTCTATAATTCGAATTACTATTTTTGATCGACATATGACTAAAATTTATCAATGCTTAAAAGATCAAAAACTATCTGTAAGGCTCAAACAATCATTTTTAATTTAGAGATAAATACCATGAATCTGCAACAATAAAAGAGAACCATTTCAGACATTTCATCCGAAAATGCCATTATATTGATAAAAAATATAATTTATGAGTTTACTTTTCTCTTTCGTTATTACTTAATATTAATAAAGGTATGATCCGTATCTCTTTCTCTTTATCGTTATTCTAAAGATACATGTTTTAGTCAAATTATCGGCTTGGATTACAGGATGGAAGTTAGATATTTTTATTTGGAGAGACTCGTTCCCTTTATTATGGTTCAATAGTTAGTGTAAGTCAAAATGAGCTTAGATAATTATGCTCTTATACAAATTATCGCTGATTTCATAGGGTACTCTCGTGTATGCTTTTAGGATACACATTTAAAACTTATTTTAGGTATTGCGAGGAATAAAAATGAAGTTGCATTTATAGTTAACATTTAAGTATGCATTCTTTGAATGATTATCAAGAATTTAGCTCCAATAAATGGTTAATTGAAAAGGAAATTAAAGATTTATAAAGTTCATTTGTAAAATAAATTCTCTTTGCAGCTATACCTAACTATTATGGTACAATATCAAATACTTCGTACTCGTAGTTTTTTGAGTGATGGTATATAATTGGTATTATACTCCTTATTGTCTATTAACCGAAAAATAGAATAGAAAGTTCCTTTAATATATATATTTTTAAGTTTATATACACAAAATCAATTATTAAACTTTATATTTTTGTATATGTAATTGAATAATATTTTTTTTAATCGTAAGAAAATTATTAATACAAACCAATACTTTAAACCCTTATGTGAGTTGGATCAAGATTTAATTCCTCTTATACAACCATAAGAGACTTTATCAGGTTTTGTAAATTGATATATATCTGCTATAAATATATAAATTATATAAATATCATAAGTTTCAGAGCATATACTATTGTGGAGAAGATCTTTTAACCATAATTTTTATATAAGATATTATTCCATAAATAGGTTATGATACGATTATTAGCAAATTAGTAATATAGATGTTTATTTTATTGATATGCAACTATCAAATGTTATTTTCATTCAAAAAAGGTGAAGCATAGAAGAATGTTATGAGGTTTACTTAATAAGATAGAAGAATCCCTTAATATAAAAAACAAATCAACCAAAAACACTTATTTTATTCGCAAAACCATTTTTAGAATCATTTCATTTTTAAATTTTTTGGATGACATGAACACAACCTACAAAGATATATATATGCTAAACATATATTCGAACGACAAAGTTTGCTTGTAGAATGAAAATAATCTCTCAATATAGACATACACCAAACTATATTATACAATTAATTAAAACCATCATTAGAATTATTTCACTTTTTAATTTCTTGGACATTATAAACATAACTTACAACTTCAAACAACAAAGTTTTCTTGTGAAAATGAAAGAATACCTTAGTAAAACATTAATTATACACAAAATTTTTGTCAATTCTAGTTTTAAAATATTTAGGACAAGTTAAACATTGTTGATAAAATATGCTACCAAATCTTTAAAAGACAAAGTTTACTTGTAGAAATAGAAGAATCTCTCAATATAAAAAGGAATCAAGCATAAAAATCTTAACGCAAAATGATAATTTGCAATTTTTTTTCTTAGTGATCTTCAGAATTTTTAATATGGAGAACAAAGAAGGAATATTTGTATTTTAAGGTACACACATGGAGATACGTGTTAAATTAACTAGATTATTTTATAGGAAGTAGAATTAGTTGAGGAGTCCTTGAAGGTGACAACTCTGAAAAAGATTCTTGAGAAAAAGGGTTTATATGCCCTTGCTAAGGGCATCCCTTTAAATTGTATACTTTTATTTTTATTTTTTTTTAAAAAAATGCTATTGATAGCGTGGTTATGATATTTTACTAAATTACATGAAGGATTATAATTTTTGATTTTATAGGAAAGTGAAGTTAATGAAATACCATGAGCATTTGAGACATTTTGGAAACTTTTTAGAAAAACTTAACATGATATTTTAAAGTATAAAATGTAAGTGTCTTCTAGGAAACATAGAACTACATTGTTAATCATTCAAAGCTTTACAAATTTATAGCCAAGCAATACAACGCAAAAGAAAACAAAAACAAACCTTTTGAAAAAGTTTCTTTACTCACCAGAGAATATCTTCCAAACATACCCTAATAAATTTGTTTAACCGAATGCGACATTATTCTTCTATTGTGGGCTGAGGACCGTAGCAGAACTCATCAGCTATCATTACACGAAAACGAATAGTTTTAATTGAATTCGAGCAAGGGGAGGGTATTAGTGTCATTTTAGTAGGGTCACGTGGCCTTGTGAGAGGTGGGTGAGGGAATAAATAAAAGGGACCTACTTGCCTCCAAAACGACGGGCACCCACGTCGGATCTAGGGTAACTGACAAAAATGCCACCCTCAATCCATGCCCCAGCTCAAGATTTCCTCAATCTTCGTGTCTCGCAATTTTGGATCAGATGCAGATTTTAGGAGAAATCGTTTACACCAATCTAATTTATCAAAAAGACAAATCTACCCTGCCAAAAACAACTAATCAATGCTGTTCGTTTTCCTGCATCTTTTTGTTGTATTAGCAACAAGTCATCTGGTAACATAAAAACTGTAAATTAGCACTTTTTTCGACTCTACAAAGTTGTACAAAATTTTTAATTATTTTGTTTATGGACTTGCACGATAAGAACATTTTTCCAAGTCGAGATTAATAGTTTCGTTCATAACTAGATACGATTAGATCTAAAGATCGTTGTCGTTATTTATATTATTATAATCCATCAACTGAACTAAATGTATAACGTTGTATTTTAATAAATAAAATATATTAATTTGGATTAGATTGGTTAATAATTTGATACTCTCTAAATCAACACTTGTTATCATGTAGTGTGATCATATAAGTAGATAGTCATAGTCATTGCAATAAATTTATGGCAAGATCTAGAAGCCAATTCATGACAAATACAATGCAAAACATCAACAGTTTTTATATATAATGGGTATCCAAGTCTTTCACTCCATCCACTAAATTAATTCAAACCTTGCTTTAAACAGATAAAAAATAATAAAATTCAAGCACCCAATTATTCAATAAACAAAGTTAGGAGTGATTGGGATCATGTCATGGGCACACTTGCACAGTTTCATACACCTAAAACATTTATTAGTTAAAAAAATAGGATGATGTCAAAAAAAATATAATTAAAAGAATAAGATATTTAGAGGTTTGGTTTGATACAATTTTTGAGATACATTTTGGATACACGTCTAATATTTTTTTTTAAACATTTTTTATAAGATAATTTACTATCATTCAAGACCTTCCCAAATTAAACACTACATACTCAATGAAATATACACATACAGGAGATATCTACTTTACTTTATGGAAAAAAACCTCTTATACATATTGATAAATATAAAGAGAAAGTGTTTGAACTAAGAGTTAAAAAATCTAAATAATGGGTATTCATAAATTTTTTAAAAGTTTTAATTTATCAAATGAATTTTAATGTTATAAGGTCTAAAAGAGCAGCCAGAAAAAGGTGTTGGTATTATTGTAATAATGATGAGATTAGAGAGGTAGTTAAGGGACAAAAAGTGAAGTGGTGGTAACGTGGGACAGTTGAGATTTAGTTAAATGGAGCCTCAAACATTGACAAATCAAGAAGCCTGATTCCGTAGGGAGAGGGAAAGTCCTCCTTTTCCACAATTTACAACAATCACCAAGGACTAAATTGGAAAAAAGAACAACATTTATTAAAAAAAAAAAAAAAATAGAGGTGAGATTGAGATTCCCAAGCAAATGGCCCTGTCTTCAAACCCCACTTGAGTTGAATTGAAAATTATATATTTTAAAAATAAAAAGTTAAAAAAATGAAAATTAATAAAAATTGAGTAAGCAAAGGAAAGTTGGCTTTCGTGAGCCAAATTGCGGCTCTGATTTTTGCTGTTTCTCTTATCTTTTTTTATTTTATTCTTTTTGTTAATTTTTAAATTTTCTTTTGTTGTTAGTCAAAGGAGTTTGCGTGTGGGTGTTGAAGAGGGTTTTAAGGAGTAAGAGAGAAACGTCAAAGGCTACAATTATTGTCTTTTGAGTAAAAATGTTGTTGAGTGGAAAATGTCTCTTTGTGCTTCTATTATTATTGTTATTATTATTCTATTAAACCAAACCCATCTCTCTCTCTCTCTCTCTCTCCCTCACACACACACAACACACACACACTATTTTATTTTCATTCTTCTTTCATATCATAATATAATAATCATTATGGTCCATTCAGTCCGGTGTTAGAGTTAGTGTTAGGGTTTTTGGTTTGAGGTTGGGGTTGTGGTTGGGGTTCCCTCTACTTCTCTATATTTTTATTTAGTTTCTTTTTATGGGGTCATCAAGATATTTTTTATTGGCCATGCCTTTTTGAGCTTGCCCTCCTTAAAGCATTTGATTACCCTAGAATTGAAATCAATTACACTTAGCTACCTCCTCCTTACGTGTTCACATAATTAAGAGAGAGACTTCATATAAGTCTTTTTATATTAATTTTTTTTTGAAAGCAAGTCTTTTTATACTTAGGTTGTTCTAAGAGAAATAAAATTTCTTTATCGAATCTGAATAGATGATTAATCTTAAAAGATTAATATAAAACAGGGTTACATATAGATTAATTTCATTGTAAGTATGTTATGGGAAATACATATCTATCCAATATTGACTGAATATACTTTAGATTAAAAGTAAAAAAAAAGTATATTCAGTCAATATTGTGATAGATATGTATTTCCCATAACATACTTACAATGATTAATCTATATGTATAACCCTGTTTTATATTAATCTTTTAAGATTAATCATCTATTCAGATTCGATAAAGAAATTTTATTTCTCTTAGAACAACCTAAGTATAAAAACTTGCTTTCAAAAAAAAATAATAATAAAAAGACTTATATGAAGTCTCTCTCTAATTATGTGAACACGTAAGGAGGAGGTAGCTAAGTGTAATTGAATTTCAATTCTAGGGTAATCAAATGCTTCTAAGGAGGGCAAGCTCAAAAAGGCATGGCCAATAAAAAATATCTTGATGACCCCATAAAAAAAACTAAATAAAAATATATAGAGAGAAGTAGAGGGAACCCCAACCACAACCCCAACCTCAAACCAAAACCCTAACACTAACTCTAACACCGGACTGAATGGACCATAATGATTTATTATATTATGATATGAAAGAAGAATGAAATAAATAGTGTGTGTGTGTGTGTGTGTGTGAGGGAGAGAGAGAGAGAGAGAGATGGGTTTGGTTTAATAGAATAATAATAACAATAATAATAGAAGCACAAAGAGACATTTTCCACTCAACAACATATTTTACTCAAAAGACAATAATTGTAGCCTTTGACGTTTCTCTCTTACTCCTTAAAACCCTCTTCAACACCCACACGCAAACTCCTTTTGACTAACAACAAAAGAAAATTTAAAAATTAACAAAAAGAATAAAAAAAATAGATAAGAGAAACAGCAAAAATCAGAGCCGCAATTTGGCTCACGAAAGCCAACTTTCCTTTGCTTACTCAATTTTTTATTAATTTTCATTTTTTTAACTTTTTATTTTTAAAATATATAATTTTCAATTCAACTCAAGTGGGGTTTGAAGACAGGGCCATTTGCTTGTGGGAATCTCAATCTCACCTCTATTTTTTTTTTTTTTTTTAATAAATGTTGTTCTTTTTTCCAATTTAGTCCTTGGTGATTGTTGTAAATTGTGGAAAAGGAGGACTTTCCCTTCTCCCTACGGAACTCAGGCTTCTTGATTTGTCAATGTTTGAGGCTCCAGTTTAACTAAATCTCAACTGTCCCACGTTACCACCACTTCACTTTTTGTCCCTTAACTACCTCTCTAATCTCATCATTATTACAATAATACCAACACCTTTTCTGGCTGCTCTTTTAGACCTTTATCACATTAAAATTCTTTGATAATTAAAACTTTAAAAAATTATGAATACCCATTATTTAGATTTTTAACTCTTAGTTCAAACACTTTCCTCTTTATATTATCAATATGTATAAGAGGTTTTTTTCCTTATAAAGTAAAGTAGATATCTCCTGTATGTGTATATATTTTCATTGAGTATGTAGTGTTTAATTTGGGAAGGTCTTGAATGATAGTAAATTATCTTATAAAAAAATGTTTAAAAAAAATATATTAGACGTGTATCCAAATGTATCTCAAAAATTGTATCAAACCAAACCTCTAAATATCTTATTCTTTTATTATATTTTTTTTGACATCATCCTATTTTTTAACTAATAAATGTTTTAGGTGTATGAAACTGTGCAAGTGTGCCCATGACATGATCCCAATCACTCCTAACTTTGTTTATTGAATAATTGGGTGCTTGAATTTTATTTATTTTTATCTGTTTAAAGCAAGGTTTGAATTAATTTAGTGGATGGAGTGAAAGACTTGGATACCCATTATATATAAAAACTGTTGATGTTTTGCATATTGTATTTGTCATGAATTGGCTTCTAGATCTTGCCATAAATTTATTGCAATGACTATGACTATCTACTTATATGATCACACTACATGATAACAAGTGTTGATTTAGAGAGTATCAAATTATTAACCAATCTAATCCAAATTAATATATTTTATTTATTAAAATACAATCGTTATACATTTAGTTCAGTTGATGGATTATAATAATATAAATAACGACAACGATCTTTAGATCTAATCGTATCTAGTTTTGAACGAAACTTATTAATCTCGACTTGGAAAAATGTTCTTTATCGTGCAAGTCCATAAACAAAATAATTAAAAATTTTGTACAACTTTGTAGAGTCGAAAAAAGTGCTAATTTACAGTTTTTATGTTACCCAGATGACTTGTTGCTAATACAACAAAAAGATGCAGAGAAAACGAACAGCATTGATTAGTTGTTTTTGGCAGGGTAGATTTGTCTTTTTGATAAATTAGATTGGTGTAAACGATTTCTCCTAAAATCTGCATCTGATCCAAAATTGCGAGACACGAAGATTGAGGAAATCTTGAGCTGGGGCATGGATTGAAGGTGGCATTTTTGTCAGTTACCCTAGATCCGACGTGGGTGCCCGTCGTTTTGGAGGCAAGTAGGTCCCTTTTATTTATTCCCTCACCCACCTCTCACAAGGCCACGTGACCCTACTAAAATGACACTAATACCCTCCCCTTGCTCGAATTCAATTAAAACTATTCGTTTCGTGTAATGATAGCTTAATGATAGAGTTCTGCTACGGTCCTCAGCCCACAATAGAAGAATAATGTCGCATTCGGTTAAACAAATTTATTAGGGTATGTTTGGAAGATATTCTCTGGTGAGTAAAGAAACTTTTTCAAAAGGTTTGTTTTTGTTTTCTTTTGCGTTGTATTGCTTGGCTATAAATTTTGTAAAGCTTCTGAATGATTAACAATGTAGTTCTATGTTTCCTAGAAGACACTTACATTTTATACTTTAAAATATCATGTTAAGTTTTTCTAAAAAGTTTCCAAAATGTCTCAAATGATCCTCATGGTATTTCATTAACTTCACTTTCCTATAAAATCAAAAATTATAATCCTTCATGTAATTTAGTAAAATATCATAAACACTATCAATAGCATTTTTTAAAAAAAATAAAAAATAAAAGCTATACAATTTAAAGGGATGCCCTTAGCAAGGGCATATAAACCCCTTTTTCTCAAGAATCTTTTTCAGAGTTGTCACCTTCAAGGACTCCTCAACTAATTCTACTTCCTATAAAATAATCTAGTTAATTTAACACGTATCTCCATGTGTGTACCTTAAAATACAAATATTCCTTCTTTGTTCTCCATATTAAAAATTCTGAAGATCACTAAGAAAAAAAAATTGCAAATTATCATTTTGCGTTAAGATTTTTATGCTTGATTCCTTTTTATATTGAGAGATTCTTCTATTTCTACAAGTAAACTTTGTCTTTTAAAGATTTGGTAGCATATTTTTATCAACAATGTTTAACTTGTCCTAAATATTTTAAAACTAGAATTGACAAAAATTTTGTGTATAATTAATGTTTTACTAAGGTATTCTTTCATTTTCACAAGAAAACTTTGTTGTTTGAAGTTGTAAGTTATGTTTATAATGTCCAAGAAATTAAAAAGTGAAATAATTCTAATGATGGTTTTAATTAATTGTATAATATAGTTTGGTGTATGCCTATATTGAGAGATTATTTTCATTCTACAAGCAAACTTTGTCGTTCGAATATATGTTTAGCATATATATATCTTTGTAGGTTGTGTTCATGTCATCCAAAAAATTTAAAAATGAAATGATTCTAAAAATGGTTTTGCGAATAAAATAAGTGTTTTTGGTTGATTTGTTTTTTATATTAAGGGATTCTTCTATCTTATTAAGTAAACCTCATAACATTCTTCTATGCTTCACCTTTTTTGAATGAAAATAACATTTGATAGTTGCATATCAATAAAATAAACATCTATATATTACTAATTTGCTAATAATCGTATCATAACCTATTTATGGAATAATATCTTATATCAAAAATTATGGTTAAAAGATCTTCTCCACAATAGTATATGCTCTGAAACTTATGATATATTTATATAATTTATATATTTATAGCAGATATATATCAATTTACAAAACCTGATAAAGTCTCTTATGGTTGTATAAGAGGAATTAAATCTTGATCCAACTCACATAAGGGTTTAAAGTATTGGTTTGTATTAATAATTTTCTTACGATTAAAAAAAATAATTATTCAATTACATATACAAAAATATAAAGTTTAATAATTGATTTTGTGTATATAAACTTAAAAATATATATATTAAAGGAACTTTCTATTCTATTTTTCGGTTAATAGACAATAAGGAGTATAATACCAATTATATACCATCACTCAAAAAACTACGAGTACGAAGTATTTGATATTGTACCATAATAGTTAGGTATAGCTGCAAAGAGAATTTATTTTACAAATGAACTTTATAAATCTTTAATTTCCTTTTCAATTAACCATTTATTGGAGCTAAATTCTTGATAATCATTCAAAGAATGCATACTATGAATGTTAACTATAAATGCAACTGTCATTTTTATTCCTCGCAATACCTAAAATAAGTTTTAAATGTGTATCCTAAAAGCATACACGAGAGTACCCTATGAAATCAGCGATAATTTGTATAAGAGCATAATTATCTAAGCTCATTTTGACTTACACTAACTATTGAACCATAATAAGGGAACGAGTCTCTCCAAATAAAAATATCTAACTTCCATCCTGTAATCCAAGCCGATAATTTGACTAAAACATGTATCTTTAAAATAACGATAAAGAGAAAGAGATTTACGGATCATACCTTTATTAATATTAAGTAATAACGAAAGAGAAAAGTAAACTCATAAATTATATTTTTTATCAATATAATGGCATTTTCGGATGAAAATGTCTGAAATGGTTCTCTTCTTTTATTGTTGCAGATTCATGGTATTTATCTCTAAATTATAAAAATGATTGTTTGAGCCTTACAGATAGTTTTTGATCTTTTAAGCATTGATAAATTTTAGTCATATGTCGATCATGAAAATAGTAATTGGAATTATAGACATTATGATTGATTCGATAGCCATGGGTGTCAGGAACATATAACACTTGCACAAAAAGGTAAAGAGATGGTGGAAGCAAAACGTGAATGGAACAGGAACTGCAGACATTTCGTGAAGTTGTTGTAAAATCCGAAAACCAAACGGCTAACAATCAATACATATATGTGATTTTGATATTGTTTCCCTCGGATCAACACAACAACAACGCAACCATTTTGCTATACAAAATGCAGGGGCAGTTTCGTACTTGTTCGCCCGCCACTTGGTGACCTACAGCTGTAAGCATGACATAAGGTGACTTCACTCTTACGAGGCATCCTCCAAAGTGCATTTTAAGTTGGTTTCTTCACCATCCTAAAATTACCAAAATGCCCATCCCCAATTCTCCCATGACACTCAATATTGCGTGCCAAGACCAAATTGCCCCCCTTCCACCGTCCAAAACACATTTCCGTTTTTTAAAACAGTAGTCCGTTTGCCCGTTTAAGATGGGGAAGGGCAAAACAGTAATTCCAACAACAAATGAAGACAGAAGACTTGAAAGCTGTTTCTTTTTTTTCTTTCTTTTTTTTTTTTTTTTAACAACTTCGGTTACTCCCATAAAAACGAAAGTCCAACACGAACAGAAACTCCAAGCAGAGAAGTTTTAGATGGATTCTGTTTCTTTTAAATTTTAAAAAAATAAAAATAAAAACTTTAACTTTTTCTCAGACACCCAGAAATTTAACTGCTTGAATAATTTCTATTTTTTTTTTTAATTCTAATAATAATAATAATGATATTGTATTGTATGTAGCGTCAGAGGAAAAAGGAGATTGAGTCTGGTTTACGCTAAATGGGTCGTTCCTTATTTATTCCCATCAACCATTACTATAAAGAAGCCACACTTTTCCATCTCTCTCTCTGTATCTCTTCCACACACCCCATCTCATCTCTTGACTTGGGTTCATTTTACTTCTTCTTTTTGTGTATTACACTCTTTTTCTTGCTCTTGCTCTAATGTGTATGTTGTTGTTTTTTTTGATGTGAAGTTGTTCTAAATTGTGAGACCTCGGTTGGGTTTTTGTTGTTCTTGTTTTTTATTTGGCTTGGACTCTGTTGCACTGTGGTGGGCTCAATTGGGGTTATAAAAGTTGAGGCTTCTTTTGTTTTTGAGATGGAGAAGATTAATTTTGTGAAGAATGGAGTGTTGAGATTGCCACCAGGGTTCAGGTTCCATCCAACTGATGAGGAGCTTGTTGTGCAGTACTTGAAACGCAAGGTTTTGCTTGTCCCTTGCCTGCCTCTATAATTCCTGAAGTTGATGTTTGCAAGTCTGATCCTTGGGACTTGCCAGGTTAGTTTTGTGTGTGCGTGTGTATGTTTAAATGCAATGACTTTGGTGGTGGAAATTGTGTTTTTTGAAGGGCTTGTTGTGATTGGTTTTGTTTTTGGGTGTGGTTTTTTAGGCGATGTGGAGCAAGAGAGGTACTTTTTTAGCACAAGAGAAGCTAAGTACCCAAATGGGAACAGATCAAACAGAGCAACAATTTCTGGTTACTGGAAGGCAACTGGACTTGACAAGCAAATTGTAACTACCAGGGGAAACCAAGTTGTAGGCATGAAAAAGACTCTGGTTTTTTACAGAGGAAAGCCCCCACATGGTACCAGAACCGATTGGATCATGCATGAATATCGCCTTGTTAATTCTGAAACCTCACCTCCCAGTGCCCCATCTAAAAAGAAACCCATCCCAGGTCAGCAAAATTTTAGTTTTAACTTCCAGGACCAGCAAAGCATACATTGTTGTTGTCAATTATGTTAATTTTTATTTGTTGTTTCAACAGAATCCTGTGATGGTGGCAATGGAGAATTGGGTTCTATGTCGCATATTCTTGAAGAAAAGGAGCACTAAAAATGAGGAAGAGGAAACCTGTGTCAATAATGATAATGGAGTTCGGAAACGGAGGAACATCAAGCCTGTTTTCTATGACTTCATGAGAAAAGACAGGACTGACTTGAATCTTGCTCCTACTTCTTCCTCTTCAGGGCTCCAGTGGAATCACAGAAGTCTCATCTTCTAACAATGAATCTGATGATCATGAAGAAAGCAGTTGTTGCAACAGTTTGCCTTATTTTAGAAGAAAACAGTAGGGACAATAAAAAAGAAAAAAGTTGAAAACAAAATTTCCCATCTTTAGTTTCTGTACCAGTAGCTGGTGTTTTCTGATTAGAAAAATCAGAATAACAAATTAAGCAATCTAATGTTTGGTCTCTCTCAAAGTCTCTTGTATGTGATTTATCATCACTTTACAGATAGAGAGCTCATCAAAGCAAAGAGAGTAAAACTGAAAAAAAAAAAAAAAAAATCGGCATTTATTTGTTGTCAGTAATCATATCACAAAGAGCAAGTGATAAAATGTTAATTAAGAAAATTGAATTTTATCTCATGGTTTGTGATTTTTGCTTCTCTGTTTTCATACACAACATAAAAGTGTTTCTCAAACATGTTTTCATAGTTAAAACGTATAACGTGGTCTGGGTAACAATTTCATGCATAGGTGATTCTTTTACTAAAAGGTAGATGATTTTGATGAAAGCTGAAATTTAAAGAAGGGCGAGAGAGAGAAAAGAGAAAGAAAAATTAAAAGGAAGGAAAAAAAGAAAGGGGTATATATATATATATATATATTACTTTTATAATCAGAACTCTCGTTAGTTTAAAAAATTAAAAAAATTCAATTAAATTCATCTATTGTATTTTTTTTCTAAAATAAATTATCTTTTTTATTTAATTTAAATAAAATAAATAAATTTTATTTTTAACTTTCTAAAATTAAAATATCCTTATTACGAAAGTTTTATATATATATATATATCAAAAAGCGAACACATTTTTTGAGGAGCACAAGAATAAAAGCATATGATCTTTGGGAATATTGGGTTCTAACGCACGGAGGTTCCTCTTCTTCCTTGGAGGACAAGGAGGAAAAAACTAGATAAAGGAACCTGATTCCTTGATTCTAAATAAAAAATGGATCTGATGGGTTTTAGAATTACAACGCGTTGTACTCAAAATCTGTGTATAATTTGAATGAAATAATGGGTTCCAAGGAACAAACATTCTTGACTTATTTTCCACAACATTTGTTAGAATTGTTTGGCATACTCTTGTAATAGTACATTAGTAATAGAAACACGGAGGGTAGGTATGTTGTTGAAGTAATATAGGGCATGCAGGGTTTAACTACTGAAGTTTGAATTTACATGACCAGTTGGTGGAAAATTTCAAACTGAAGATTTCTTGAACTCTCTACGAAGGATAGGCAGCATTTGAAAAAATTTGAGATGGGGGTTACAAAGTCCTAAAAAATTTATGACTTTTAATTGCTCAAAAGTTTGTGATTTCTTGCACAATCCAGCAAGTTTTATTAAGTTTCCAAGTTCTAACTACATTGTCAAAAAGAAGCGAATTGTAACCATAATTAGACGGTTTAATTTAATCAATCTAGTTACTTGTACAAACAAGCAAAGTTTCATTTTCTCTCCAATTCAAAAAAAATTAAAAACACATTCTTATTTGAATATGCTGCAGCAAACTCTGCAAGTTTTGACTTGTAATGAAGAAAATTAAACTAATGAACCACTGACCAAACTAATGTGTTGAGTTACCATTCACTGCATGTGTGTAACACATGTCAAGCATGCAAGAGCCAGGAGGACCAAGTAAATTGTTTGTTGACTCATCAAACATAATTATATATAATCTGAGGTGAAAATGCATCATATTAATAAATAATTAACCAGCAATTAAGAAATTATTATATTTTTTAAGTGATTTGCTTGGGCAGTTTGTGAAATTTAATTAACACAAACTTGCAAGGCGGGTTGTCTTCTCGCAATGTAAATGAGATCATATGCAAGATGGTTAGGTCACAGTCCCTTCATTTGCTGCCAAGTGGACTGTAAACATGCAAGGGACGGCATATAATAACCCTTTGATTATCACTTTAATATAGTAATTTATAGTGTGTGTTAATATTATTATATTTATCACCATCTAATGAGATTTAGTGATAGAGAGCTCTTAATGGTCCTTACAGTAATATAGGAACGAATAAGTATACCCCAAGTGGTATATAAAAAAAAAATGTTTTGTTTTAGTAGAAATAATTAAGTGAGAAACATTTGTGATAGATTGGACCCAAATAGAAATATAAAATTTGAAATCAAGTTAACAATGTTTTTTAGATAAGGTTAAATCGTAAGATTGTTTTTTATTCTGATCAAACTTTTAAAGTTTCTAGAGTTTTATTCTAAAACGTTTTTCCATGTTAATGATTTTTCAAATTATTTTGTTTTCTTCTCATTGATTTCTTCAAATCGAAGATGGAAGTATCATTGAACATAAACTTATACTAAAGATAGGCCCGATTTGGTATCCAAACTATTCATTTTGCATGAATATATGATTTATGACTACTATAAATAAGATGGATGATTTTGTAAATGGCTTTGCCGTTACAATTCACTTTCAATCTCATCTCATACAAATAAAAAAACCATTATAAATATACAAACCTAATAGTAATACTATGAAAACAGCATCAATCATTCAATTGTATAATGAAATCATACAAACAATATAAAAACACCAAGTGAAAGAAAATAAGCCGACCAGAGTTTCTTGTGACAGTGGTTTAGGAATTAACATAAGGATGTTGGAGTTCTTCACGTCACTTGGTTCCCTCTCTCTCTATATATAAAATGAAACATTTCACTTTCAGTAAGATAGATAAAGGGATTGGGATTGGGGGGGTTGTGGATTGCTGACTTGGTTGGGCTACATTTTTGTCAATCACGTGGTGCAGCCCCCTCAAGGTAGACCACACCACAAATCACACACACACACACAAATTTCAACCATTTTTATTCAATAGCCTCACCTGATTAGGTCAATCACGTCAAAAGAAAACCCCCTACCTGTCCTACAAATTTATACAAGCAAGAGGGGGCAAGTTGTGTGAATGTATGTCCCTGTCCAACCCCATGGCCATTTTGGTCTTTTCCTTTAAAACAATACTTTGCAGACAGGGAATGTGTATGTGTATGCACATGTATTATCAAACGTTTACATGTGAGTTGACCTGTTAACCCACCTTTTTTATGCTGCTTTTGTTTGCACAAATTTATTAAGTTTTTTCAAGGGGGGTTGCTTGGTATCTCTGCAACAAGGACATCTCCCTATCTATATTAATCACTTTCTTCTTCTTCAAAAAAAAAAAGGAAAATCACTTTCTTATTAACATTTTTTAATCTTATCTACCCTAATGCAATTTAAGTTTTATGGGCCCCTTACTTTAAAAGATGGGTTTCCAAGATCCTCTTCAGGACCATTGAGGTTGTGGTCTGTACTTATCATCAGAGAAACTCTTCCATCACACACATATAATTATGTATCATTTAATTCGTACGTGTTTCTAATGACATGCTAGAGCATGTAGATTTATTCCATTCAAGGCTTAAGACATCGGCGATGGCTTCACTGGCTAATGTGCCTGCTCCCATGCAAGTGATGTACGAGTTTATACCAAAATAATACATCTCTCATCATTTAATGTCTAAGTCTTCTCCCCTCCTTTTGTGAGTCCCTTCCACCTTTGTATGAGATGCTCCATTCTATATGGGAATTGCTCTTCGGATTGTTTCCAAAGTCAAATCTCGCATGATCTCTATCGATCTCTGAATTTATTCTAACCTTAAAACCCAAAAAAAAAGGGCTTAAGATATGTTTTATTTATTTTCTCAGGTTAAAAGGAATTCAAAGCCTGAAATCTCAAAAAAGATATGGATGATAAAGCTTTGCTTTTAGAACTTAGCTATTACAAGAAAATAAAATATTAGCTAGGTACGTTGCCCGGCAACACAAAACAACTCATACACAACAGTTTCATCTATTAATGTGAGCCAATCAGGATGAAGAAATTAACTTTGTTGAAATAATTTGAGACTAATTGATCAATGATATTTCTGGCTGTTGCTTGCTTCCACAGCCATACACTATAATGCATTAAAATGGTCAGTTCATTGACAGATAAGAGGAGTCTGGGACAGCAACTCCCTGCCTGAGGTTGGGGGTTTTTCATCCACATGACCCTAGATAAATAATGCTAGTAAGAATCATGAATACAACAATTGATTTGAAATTTTTTTATATGCTTATCACTTGTCATTTCATCATGATTATAAGTGACGTTAGCGCAACTTTAAATTTTACACTGAAGTCCGAATACCTGATACACAGAAGCCAAGCCGTACGGAGAAGATGTCATGTAAAAGGGCATAAAAGTATTCTAATAGAGGAGGCAGACGTGAGAGTTGCGTGTGGAATGCAAAATTTGAGCAAAGGATGGCCCTCAAGATCTCCTTAAATCTCAGGGTTATACAGACATAAATATAAATGGAGAAATAGTTTTCTTCCTTGTCAAAATCAATCTTCTGGCCTATACAGGGAAAGAATAGGAGAGAGTTTTCAACTTTTATATTTCTTTCGGTGGTTTTCGTGTACATGTTACTATCCAACCCCATTTTTCCTTCAATACCAGAAGGACCACATCATCTTTGTGACAAGATTCAGTGTTATCTTACCTATGTATTGTGACTATTTGAAAAGGATTAGATTCCATCAACAAATGAGACATAAACACGATTACTTGTTATGGCAACAAGTAATCCTTAATTCAATCAAATGTATAGAAGCAAAATCATCATTGACAATTTGCATCCTATTACTTGAATGGTTCCACAACCGAAAGCCAAACGAAATATATTTTGAAATGTAAGTAGGCTTACCCTGTTTATGTGGAAATTCATGGTAAACCTCCCTCACAAGGGATGTCATCATGTCGATTGCCAACCCTCGTGTAAATAATCGAAATTCACCGTTTGGAAATACATCATTTTCACCACTTAAATAATACATGAGGCAAATGAGGAATGAAATAGAAAAGACCAAACATTAGCAGTTAGAGAACCATGGAATCCTCAAGCCACAAGTCAAAGAATCAACATCATTAGAATGAAAAATGCAAGATCAAGAATATTCACAATTTCGCATTGAATAATTAAAGCTCACGTAAGTAGTTGCCAAGATCATATGAAGATTGTAAACACATTTGTCTAATGAAAATGAAGCTGGCGTACAATTCCTAGCACAAGACTGGTACGGCCATAAACTTATATTATAGTCATATAAAGAACAAAATAGCAGTCAGTCATGGCATGCAACTAAATTTTAATATGGATAGGTCACAAAAATATTTATCAACGAAGGCAAGAGTTGACAAACACATTCTGCCGGGTTCATCATCATTGTTACTCATTCAATCCGTTATTGACTACTCACGCTGTCTTTCTCACCACCTCCACCAGCACTAGTCCCAGAGATTTCTGAAGGGGGTTTCTCAGAACATGCCTCAGGACAGCTTCATTCTGCATGGAAGGCACACTTATAGAACTTCAAATATAAACCAAATGCAGCCAAAAACCAAAAACAAATAACAGAATTATGAGTTACATTGCATAGAGATAATGTGTTGCAAAATATATAAAGAAAAAACAATTAAAAGGAGCCTTGTGTTTTAAGTTTAAGCATCGAGAGTTACCAAAATCTTCACTCTCTCAAGGTTTTTATCTATTATTTCCACTCATACTTTTCTAAATTTTCCTTCATTTATTTTATAACATGTTATCATTATTGTTAATACACGAACATAATGTTAATACGAAAAAAAACGAAATAAATCAAATGATAATATTGAAAATATTGTGGAGGCCAAACAACAAATTAGTTAGAAGACTTCTGTAGATAGTTTATGCACATTAATAGGCTAATTTATTTCATAGGGCTTTCTGATAGGTTAGCTTCAATACTTATATAAAGAAGGCAAATACCTAAAAGAAGCTAGCAGACATAGTTCCTGATGTGTAGCAAAGGCATTCTCAGCCCTGCTTGACAAAACATTGTGTTTGGGTTAACATTTTGCTAAACCTTAATTAAATATCTAAAATCATGACAGAAAATATTTTTTGACACCATTCCTGGCCTCTGAAATGAGCAACTCCACCAAAATCAACTGTATCTCATATCACTCGTCTTATACTGTTCATTTTAATTAAATGTTACTTCATTCCAATAGCACAAGTGAAAACATCAAGTATCAAATAGATCCAATTTATCTACAATTGTTAAAAATTTAGGAATGAAACTTCTAGCAAAGAAAAGAACCAAAGAAGAAATTGAGATGTGGATCCAGATCTTATCAACTTGATGCAGGCATGACAAAATGTTGATGGAAACTATGCATACTGATATGAGATTTATGCCACAATCAAACCAAGTCATAAGAAGGATGTAAATGATCTATTTTCAATACTATTCCTATTATTTACCATGTGCCAATGGTATCCCATAAATATGCCAACCAACCATGATTAAGATAGCAAAATCCTAACACCCAATAATTATGGACTGTTGAGTTTACAACACTTAACTTTACCTACTAGACTACTGACCTCGTCTTACTAGTCCATTAACTACTAGTCCATTAACACAATCCAAATCAAAACCCAATTCTCAAGAGTTATTCTACACCATTGTTGACATATGTTTTTATACAAAGCACCCACCTTGTATTGCATTCATCGGAGACATTTTACATTATCAACCAGAAGATACACAAGACAAACCTATTATACCCTCATAGAACAATATTCATCAAGTCACTATGAAGTATGAACCAAATGTTCTGATCATTATAAATGAAAGGAAAAAAAAAAATAAAGAAACAAAAGGAGAACGTTACTCAATCAAGCGTGTGAAGAAAATCTTGATTAAATATATCTGCAAATGGTCCTATGGTTTTCACCCATTAAACGGACTATGCCAGCTCAGTAAAAGGTAAATAATTACAGAGTTATGTCTCCTAAAAGTATGCATATACGAAAAATACAATCTATTTGATGAATTATTCATACCTTAACAGACCAAATAAAAGATCAATTCTAAACATGCATTCAACCAATTGTTATTATCATCCATTATGTACATATGACAAATCAAGCATATTTATTTTATATATGTCTTCCATTCTCTAGAAAACAAGAGAGATGTATGGATTCTTGTGTATAAAGTGTAACACAATTCAAGGCATACGGTGAAATGGGCAATCAATGGAGGAAAAATTAACATGGGCAGTCACCTAAAGATAATATGGTCCTTGATAGGCAGAGTGTCAATAAGGTTTCCAAGAAATCATAGTTCTGAAAGACGCGAGGCACACTGAGGCACTGGAGCCCGAGGCGCGAGGCACAAAACGTGAGGCGCACCTCATCAAAGCGAGGTACAACTTATATAAAAAAATTCTCAAAATATAATAAAATTATAAAGTGGGGGTGTTTTTTTATATTTCTTTATAATTGTAGGGATTTTTTACTTATTTTGAAAAACCAAATGTCTGATTGGGAATTTTACCAAAAGTTAGGTGGTTATTCATAATTTTTTCCAATGTATATATATAAAAGTTCAGCTTGCCTTAGTAAACCCTAATCCTAGCCACCACCGTCACCCTCCCCTCCCAACCCCTTTTGCTGCCGCCGCATCTACCAGAAAGCATCTTTTCTTGCCGGCGACCCACCCAAAAGCTCCAGAAATCGCCAGAACTCATTAGAAAACCTTCAAATTAAGGTGATGTTGCCAGATTGAGCTCTGATTTGCCTTTCAAAGGTCACTGGCAACGTGCTTTCTTTTCCAGAGCTCCTTGAAAACCTTCAAAATCGCCCAAAACATCATCCGGGGAGATAAGGTTGCACAGGCGCACCTAGGCGAACCCCCTTGCACCATTGGCCTTGCTCAAGTGACTCGAGGTGTCGACCTGCACCTTGAGGCGCCTCACTGCTAGGCGTGCGTTTAACATCCATGCAAGAAACTACTACTTTGCAACTAAAGCTGATTGTGTAAGTTTCATTCAATATACAAAACCAATCTACTAAAATTTCGAGTAAGCAATTCAAACTCTAAAAGTGATCCAAAAAATACAAACGAAAATACTCCACGTGAGCATTAAACTGATAGTAACACAAACAGTAATTCACAAGACATAGTAATATCATCCCCTCACAATAAGCACTAACAGAAACCTATCTCTCATGGTTCAATCAGCACAAGCACACGACAATCGACCCCCCGAGATGAAACTACTAATCAGTCTGCTTACTAGAAGAGTTCAATTCCATTCAATGTACAAAACTATTCTCTCAAAGACTTAAAATCCACTCTCAGCTATTCGCTTTTAGCTCGAATGAAATCATCAATTATTATGCAACGAAATCAGAAGCCTCTACGAGAAAACAAGTGAAACTCAACTAAAATTCTCAAAAGCATTGAATAAACCCTAGAAACATAAAAACAAAAAAGACCTGCCAAACTCGAAGAAGACGCTTCTTGGCGTTGGCTTTGCGAGTTGTGGTGAGCTTTATTCTCTTCCAAACGAGACCACCAGAGTCGTGTTTTTTCACTATCTCCATCACTCTTGTCCCCCAAAATGCCCCTCCCATCTCTGCCTCTCTCTCTCTCTCTCTGCGCTGCTAGGCAGGAGCTCAGTCGTTTAGGTTTGGCTGGCTCCGTTTGGGCCCCTCTTTTTTCGATTTTCTTTCATTCGTATTGGGCTCTCTTTGTGATCTCAAGTAGAATTACCAGATACACTCTAATTATTTCTAAGCGTACCCACTTAGATATACAGATACATATAGATATACATACATACATACATACATACATATATATGGACAGAACAGTATCCCAGATACACACTAACTATTTCTAAGCGCACCCACTTATATATGCATGTACATATATATGGATAGAAGAGTAATGCATTTGGATACGTTTTTAAAATAGTGTATTTTTAAAAATGAAATACATGTTTTGAAAATTATGTTTTTAAAAAAGATAATGTGTTTAGTAGCATTTTTGAAAATACATTTCGAAAGCGAAAAATGATAAAAGTTGTTTGGTACCACTTTTAAAAATAAATAAAAACTAAAAATGTGTTTGGATAAAAACTGTCTTTAAAAATGACAATATGATTGTTAAATATAGGTGTTTTACTTTTTTAAGTTTTATTGTATAAAAAAATAGTTTTTGAAAATTATAGAAAATAAAAAAAAATCATTTTTTTTCTTTTACCTTAAGTTTTATTATAAAATTTTGAAAACATGTTTTCATTTCCAAAAACATATTTTTGAAAACGATTAACAAACATATTTTCGAGTATTTTCCTTTTTAAAAATAAAAAACAGTTTTAAAAAATGGTGCCAAACACCACCTAATAATCAAATGTTGGATCTTGTATGAAAATGCTATTGATTATTACAGTTCAAATTGAGATGAGTTCAATTTACACCCATAGATCGAGCAACATGTACGAAAAAACGTGTACAAATCAAATTTGGATGTTTGATGACAAATATGCAAGTCATATAATTCATTTATATTGTTATGAGTGGCTTATTTTTGGAATATTTCATGTTTTGTCATATAACAATTATGTTATTGTTCGACTAATATTTAATACACTCTAAAGGAAAATTCTATCGTTAGAGATCAAGTATAAGAATTTAATAGTGGATTATAATAAAACGTCAAAGTTGTAATTGAAGGTAAAAGTTGCTTTTTATTTTCACGGGATCTATCTTTGCTAAAGTTCCGTCAATTCATGAATATTTATTATCTAAGATAATCTTATGTCGTTATGTGTAAAAATTTGAAACCAAATTTGATTCGACCATAGGAAAATATTTTAATATTTACATTAATAAAAAATAAAATTATAATTTGTTTATCCAGAGTTTGATGTTATAAATAGTATATAATTCAATAGTCGTCAACCGCCCTATTATTAATATCGCGCCCATAAGTTGGCTAAACTCGAATTTTTGTAAGGTTTGATGGTAATGGAAAATTGCCATGTAACAAAATGACACAAAAAACAAACTACCCCACTTTATTCGAAGCAATCCACGTTTCCTTTCAAATGTTCCACTCGTAGGATGGCATTTGGGTTTCTTCACAGTGAGGAAGCCAACAAAGCCACTTGGCGGTGGTTTTAAACTCAACAACCGGGTCAGGACAAACCCTCCAATCCTCCAAGCCATTCTCGAATCTCACCCACAAGAAACCCACCACCCACGTGTACCTCTGCCACCGTTGTTGGCTCGACTCAATCCACCACCCCTTGACAATACCCTCTTCACACATGTCACCTTTTCTAGGCATCAACGTACCGACTAACACGTCTCACTACTTGCACGTTTGACTCTTCTCTTCTATTTCGAAGACACATACACCCTTTGGGCCTGTCAACAGTCGATTATATTATATTATATGATTCTTATTTGTTATGGAGTAGCTTTCTCTTAATTCTTATAGGTCCAGTATTGGTTATAAGTAGAGCAATCTTCCACCACTCGCTTCATCTTCGTTTTTGTGTTGGTGTTCTCGACTCTCGAGCTTACGTATGTGCGATTTTTTATAGGCGAAGAAGTAGTAGATAGCCAGTGTTAAAAGAGTGAGGTTTGTGCCGCACACTGGCATGGTGCCATCAACACTTAGAACGTTTTCAATCGCGTATGTGTTGATGGTGCCATGCTGTGTGCGTCTCAAATGCATACTCTTTGAGTCTTGAACGATTTTTAGTGGAAGAATCCAAAGCAATTTGGACAAGTAATTAAGTCTTTATTTTCATTGCAAGGAGAATATTTGAAGTCCATTAGACGCGATTTAAAAAGATCATTGAGAAAGGTTTGATATTATTTATTTTGTAATGTACACTTAAAGTATGTTCAAATTTTTTTTTATTATCTATTATATAGTATTTGTAACAGTTTCTGCAATTAGATAGTTATTGAAAGTTTCACCTAATATTCTTTACATGAATTCTTTTTACTAGCTACTGGTCATATGTGACAGTGAGGTTCTCTTCTTGTAGAACTGAACAATTTATATGAGAAGAGTCAAATGGTAGGCAGCGCAGGCAGTGACCAAACTGTAAATAGGTCAAAGGCTGTTAGCTATTCACACTGTTAGGTCTGACATCTATGGTATATTTTCGATCAAATTCTTATCGATATGTTGTTTATTTACATACCAGCCCTTAAAAATTTGTTTATTCCTGTTGATAAATATTCCAAAATTCAAAAAAAAATAAAAATAAAAGTCTACCAATTTAGATTAAATTTACCATTTAGCTCGACTTTCATTTTCAGTTGTTTATCAAACTTATCAATTTCATTTCTTATCGATTTTTGTTAATACGGAAAACGACTTATTTAAATCTTATTTGCATGAAAGTCGAAAAGATTTATTTATATTCATTGTAACTGAAAAATAATAGTTTTTTTTTTGAAAAGAAAAAAAAAATAGTTTTACAGATTATTAAATTGTATCTTTATTTTTTGAAATGTATAAATTATTGTAACTTGGACGTAAAAGGTAAAACTTATATTTTTATGGGCAGGTTACCGAATAATAACTACAGGAAGAACATGCATGAGAAGGGGTGGCGCAAGTCAATGGCTGACCAATAATCGAAAAGCACGTCTGGGGACGATACTGTATCTTAGGGAGGGAAGCTAAGTAAGCGTGATATAATAGTCGATATGACGTAATTTTTAAATAATTTTTTTTTAAAAATAAAACAGAAAACTAACATTAATTTTTATTTAAAAAATTATATCATATATCATTATTATTAAAAGTTTACAACAACGTCAACGTTACATGTCAACTCAATGTTTCATATAAAATTTTCTCTTTATAGTGATGGATATAATAAATGTGGACTAGAACTTTACTCATTGTATCAATCACTTAAACTTTTTATAATTGAAAAATCTTGATGAGTTTTTAATTTTACAACTTTGAAAGATTTTATTTTTTATATATCATTATTTTTAAATATAATATAATGACAGAGATCATTCATACAACTTGATAATAATCTAATCTTTAATTACGTCATTATAGATGATATCTGGAAAAAAAGAAAAAGAAAGAAAGATGAACTCTTTAAATAAGACATGCTTCAGACTTAAGTTGTGTGAAAGCATAACATGCAAAGGTGTTCTCTTCGATTTTGATGTGATTGTTTTATGTAGAGATTTTGTTAATACCTATTCTGAAAACATATTTAAATATTGTAAATATGCATAAAAAAATTAGTATAGTTGTTTGGGGAAAGATGGTTTTCTTTTTTTTTTTTTTTCATATATCGATTTCTGATTAAATGGTTGTGAATTTATTAATTTGTATTGGTGGTATAGTTCTCATGTCATATTATACTCATATAACATTAAATGTGTAAAAATTTCATTTTATTATGTGAGTAATAATCTAAAGTCTAAACCACACTAGATCTAAAAAGTGTTTACAATATGCTAATTGGGTTACAACCCAGATTATGAAAAAAAGTTAAGGCAACCCTTAATAGTACTGTCGGACGGATTTTTTAGAGATGTGATAGCACAAGCAAAATCGAATAGCCAGACACAAAGGAAGAGAAGGATAACATGTACCTAGCCTTTAGATGAAATCAAACAGAACTCGGACTCGGCAGGACGTACCACAGTCCACATTCATATGTTACATTGAACTTGACCATATTAGAGCAAATAAATGTTTCAAGAAAGACTCTGACATCACCTCTTCATATCTTCAATGCTGCTGCAAATTAATTAGAAGTTGTAATGCACGGACACTGTGTAGAAGCATCGACATCAATTCAACATAACAAGATGATCTAAATTTACAATTACGACAAAATAGATAAATTAATCTAATATTGATTCACGTATACAACGTAATTATACATTTATACTCATCCAAATCAATAACTACAAGACAAGTTTTAAGCATTTTTTATGCAACACCTATCTTATGATAACATAATGCTGTTGAATTACAAACGCTAAACTTTAAACTTTGTGAATAATATTAATTATATTAACCTATACATATCAACATCACAACCTACGTCACCCTTTCCAACAAAAGCACCAAATACACAACCACAACAAAACCTTATTTGAATATAAGAATCATAGAAGATCAAAAATGGGCTTTTGATTGATCAAACCGTCCAGAAAGGCCTTATAGAATCAAAATTGGAACAAAATTGTTAGTTGAAGTTGGGGGTTGACTATAGACTGTCCCTTTTAGATTCTCACTACCTACCCCCTCCCTTCCACTTGATTGAGACAGCTGGGGTAGTAAGTTTGGTGAACACATGACGCACCCACACCGCATCTAATGCCACCATTAATTATTCTTTCCTTCTCTCTTTATATGTCTATTAAGATAATAAATCACATAATTAGCAATTTTTCTTTTTTATTACTTGATCTTATAATTTAAAAATTTTATTCGTTAACTGTTTCTAATTTTATTCGACGGCTCTTGCCTCTTTGTCCACTTCAAGTGTCACTTTTGTGACCCCAGCCAAAGACAACCAGTGAACCAGCAAAACGATCGTCGTGTAACTCGCGAAGATTTTTATAAGTGCAAGATGGACCCAATAAGATACGACCACGAAAATTGCGTTTTGGCCATTAAAAACACTAGGACCAATAATCAACTGCAACGCATTCGACTCTAACCCGGGGTTCCACACACTGCCAAACCCTTGGATTCGAGTCAATCGACTTCACCAAATTCACTTTAAAAGAACCGCTTTATAGTGAGCACGCGATTAAATCACAATCCGAAGGCAAATAAATGGAAGCAAAGAGCTAACTCTAAAACCTAACCCATGGGATTTTTACTATTGACAACGAAAAACGCAAAATAATATCGAAAAGTCTGGCGTAAAATTCCATAAATAAGAAAAAACAAAAAATCAACAGTGGAGGGCTCATCAATAAAAAAAACCCTTCTTCAGCGATCTTATTATCGCCGATTATCAATTCAGGTAGCCGATACCAAACAAAGGTTTGTGTTTGTTCGTTCGTTCGAATCTTCTTTATTGCCTGATGACTATAAATGATTCGATACTTTGCGTAAACAAGCGAGTTTTGGTTCTGCGATTTGTGGTATTTATTTATTTATTTTTTTGAAACTTATTTGTGGTGTTTTTTTGAATGATTGTTGTTTGGCTTGATTTCAGCGAAGATGTTAGGGATTTTAAGGCATAAGGTGGCTGCTGCAGGCTCTCCTGCTGCGGTATGTTTTTACAGTTATTTATTTGTTTATTTATTTTTGTTTAGTTTGTTTTGATTGATGTTTGGGAAATGCTGTTTTAGATGCAGAGAATCCGACCTGCCGTCTCTGCGTTGAGAAGCTACTCATCTGCAGCTAAAGAGGTTACTGTGCTTTGCACATATTGTTTCCTTGATGTTTTGTTACGATTTTGTGTGATGAATTTGGCTCTAGGAGGATTGTTTTTTTGTTTTATGCTTGTATGTATACCTGTGTATATATTTGTGTCCATGGCCTTGCTCATACTAGTTTTCTAGTCGTGGATTTTGTCTGAGTTTTTTTTTTTTTGGTTAAAAGAAGAGTGTGTTCGTTAACAACTGTCAGTCAAGTTTTCGATTTTCGTTGTTGTTGTTATCAAGGTACCACGTCTGTTTGAGGTGTTGGTGTTGATGTTGTTTTCTGAGAAAATTCCAGCAATTAATTGTTGTTGTTGTTATCAAGGTACCACGTCTGTTTGAGGTGTTGATGTTGATGTTGTTTTCTGAGAAAATTCCAGCAGTTAATGCTAAAATTAGTGCAAGTTTGGAAACTAGCACTTAACTATTAAAATGAGTTTTTTTGGTACCATCAATGTTCACGAACAATGCTAAGAAAGTACATTTTAATGGTTTGTGCTAGTAGTTTGTGAATATCGATAGTGTTGAAAAAACTCATTTCATTGTTTCGGTGCTAGTTTCGAAAATTATTGCTAATTTTAGTGTTATAGCAAGGATTTTTTTTTTTTTTTTTTTCTGTGGCAAATTGTTTGATAATTTTTTCTTGTTCTGATAATGCTGCTTTGAGGCATGATATGTTACTTCAAGATGCTGAAATTTATTTATTTATTTTGGAATTATGTTCGTGGACAGATGACAGTTAGAGAGGCTTTGAACTCTGCACTTGATGAGGAGATGTCTGCAGATCCTAAAGTGTTCTTGATGGGTGAAGAGGTGCAGAATTGTCATTTGGGATTTCTTCTTGTTGGTCTGAGTTTCTTTCTTTGTCGTTTTATGTTCCTAATGTTCATTTTATGTTCTGTGACTGCAGGTTGGGGAATATCAGGGGGCATACAAGGTTAGTGGAGATAGATTTTCTCTATGTTTCTTAAAGCCATGTTAGCATGTCCGCATTTAACTAACTATCAAATTTTACTTTCTCTCTCTTCTCTCTCTTATTTTTATTTTTTTTTTTATTTTACAGATATCCAAAGGGCTTTTGGAGAAGTATGGCCCTGAGAGGGTTCTTGATACTCCAATCACAGAGGTTTTTGCTTTCACTTGACTGTGTTTTATTGTTCCTTCTCCACCTTCTTTTAATTATTCTTTGATACCTATAACAGTGACTTAAAAACATTACAAGCGGCTCTTTCTTGCACTCTCCTATCTCTTATACTCATAAGTTTGTATTACTTGTTATACTGGCTGCTCTTCCTATTTATATTGTTGGTGATGTTTTCTGCTCATAATTTGGTTGTCGCATGTTATGCAGGCTGGTTTTACTGGGATCGGGGTTGGCGCTGCTTACTACGGTCTCAAGCCTGTTGTGGAGTTTATGACATTTAATTTCTCTATGCAGGTCAGAGGGTTCTATGTTTGAATGTTGATTAGAGTGCTAGTCTATGCTTCTGTGTTAGAATCACATCTGCTCACAAAGGTGTGAGAAATGTGCTTTGTGATGTTCTCGTTGTAAGTGTAATGGCCATGAATTGTAGTATCTAGGTTACACTTAATTTTGTAATAAGGAAATAAGGAATTACAGATAGAGCATAGAACATGCTATAAACAATTTTGTGATTTTTCCTGGATCTGCATTAGGTGAATATTTCTCGTTGATCTCTGTTCTGGAATTTGTTGCAGGCAATTGACCACATCATTAATTCTGCTGCAAAATCAAATTATATGTCTGGTGGCCGGATGTCTGTTCCTATTGTTTTCAGAGGACCTAACGGTGCTGCTGCTGGTGTGGGCGCCCAGCACTCTCAAGTATGGATCATTTGTCTTTCTTTTTGTCCTTTCATCTTATAATTACTTGTATTGCCCTGTCGTAATGCCTATCTGATTTAGTCAGGTTTATCTGTGAAGTAAATGTGCTCTCCTTTAAATCATTTATGAACTTTCTAAATGTATGCCTGGTTCTCAGTGAATGGAGAGGTTCATATTTGATGATGCTTTTTTTTCATGCAGTGTTATGCAGCGTGGTATGGCTCTTGCCCTGGGTTGAAAGTATTGGCCCCGTACAATTCTGAGGATGCCCGTGGACTGCTTAAAGCTGCTATAAGAGATCCTGATCCTGTTGTTTTCCTCGAAAATGAGTTGTTGTAAGTAGTTTAGTTCTGTCTAGTTGTGATCTTTCATCAGGTTTTTTCACGTTTTCTATATTCTTTACAAAACTTGTGGTAACTTGAGATTTGTATTTCAGGTATGGTGAGTCATTCCCTGTTTCAGCTGAGGTTCTTGATTCCAGTTTCTGCCTTCCAATTGGGAAAGCTAAGGTAATCGTCCTGAATCTTTGAAATTTGATTAAAAGAGTTTCTTCTAGCTGATGGCTCTGCAGTTAAGGATTGTCTTTGTTACTCCTATTCCATTATGTTGTGTTATTTGTTTATATTTCAATTATCTACTTTGTACAGATTGAGAGAGAAGGAAAGGATGTAACTATTACGGCTTTCTCAAAAATGGTGGGCCTTTCACTCAAGGTATGTGCTCTAGCTCTTAGAGATGCTTTGTGCCCTTTAATCATTTATTACAAATATGCGATGTTCAGAGAAATAGATTCTATAATAGTAACGGAAATGATTGTGAAGTGAATAAGTATTTATCTAAATATGCAAATTTGCATTCATGAGAGGCATTTCTTGGAAAATGTTGTAGGACTAGAATATTCTTGAATGAGAATTATAATGTCCTTTGATATGGTTGTTCTCGGAGGAAGTTCCTTGTGCCATTAATTGGAAAATGTTGCTTGGTAAGCTATCTGAATTAGGTATACAAGTCTTTGATACATCTTAATATAATTTTATTGCTGCTTGTTCAGGCGGCTGATATACTTGCAAAGGAAGGAATCAGTGCTGAGGTAAATTATAATGGAATTACACTGAATGCTTTCAAATGCTTCCAGTTTTGTGTTTCAGGACATAAGTAGCTTATGTGTTCAATGCAGGTTATAAATTTGCGCTCAATTAGGCCACTGGATAGAGCCACAATTAATGCTTCCGTCAGGAAAACCAACAGACTGGTAACAGTTGAAGAGGGATATCCTCAACATGGAGTTGGTGCTGAGATCTGGTTTATTTTCTTGCAACCGATATAATGAAACTTTGCATTCAGTTTATAGGATGCCGTAGATACAAACTAAATATGCTTTTACTGCAAACAGCACTTCTGTTATTGAGGAGAGCTTCAGTTACCTTGACGCACCAGTTGAGAGAATCACCGGAGCTGATGTTCCCATGCCATATGCTGCCAATCTTGAGAGAATGGCTGTCCCGCAGGTCATACATTTCCCTATGATTTTATCTTGTTTGTTCATTTTACAAGCTGCTTATGCATTGAGCCAGATGCCATTTTAATGTTGTTGTATATTTTAAATGCAACTTCGCTAGTTAAGTTGACCTCTGGAATAGCTAACGTATATGCTGTCTTCATAGGATACAGAGGATAGTCTTACATATTTTCATCTATAGGTTTTATGAGTGCCTGTTATTGTTGCTTATACTTAAGTTTATGTATTCTTCAGGTTGAAGACATTGTCCGTGCTGCAAAGAGAGCATGCTATAGATCCGTTCCATTGGCTGCAGTTGCGTAATTGTACTGATTCAACACAAAATCATAGTCAATTCCAGGTTAGTTTCATTGCAGTCTATCTGTCTATGATCCATGAACATAGATTTTTAGAAAGTAATCCTATACCTGGTGAGTAAACTCTCATAATATCTTTTTCAGGAACTGGTTTAGGAGATTGTACATTTCCCATTCTCAACACTTTTGTGGAGGAATTGCACGTCCAATAATTGTTAGATTCATGCTGGTATCAGGAAACTTCGTCCCTCTGTTTGTCATGTAAATGTGGCAGTCAACCTGGAACCTGTTCAATTCCTGGAATCTGCTGTTCAAAGTTGTCATTTGGTCCATTACAACTGCATTAGTTTTTCACATCACTGTTTCTGTTTCCAAGTTTTCTCATTTTATGATAATTTGTTTCAAAGCAATTACTTTTATTGTCAAAATCAATGTGACAATGCCGTTGAATTGAGGTATCTGATTCACCTGAATGTGCTTTCCGAGGATAAAATTGTATTATAAGAGAGACCGATGTGGGTGTATCGACAATATGCTTTTCTAATACTAAAAAATAATTGTAGCTGATTTTAATTAAAGGTCATTGGAGACAAAGGATCAATTGAAGGGGATATGTTTATTATAACATGATAGTATTCTCTAAACCACAGCTCAGAGGCTTGTTTTTTATTTAGATTTGCGATTTGAAACAATTCATTCATGGCTGTAAGGTTTTTCTTCCTTGATGGC
>JAIZFV010000226.1:0-44638 GCA_021234005.1 Nephelium lappaceum | reverse complement strand
ATTCCACTTCCAACTTTGATTTAGAATCAAGTTTTGATTTGGAATGTGAATCCTTTTATTTTAGGACTAAAACTCTTCCTAATTGCTTGACATCTAATTAGGACGTTAAAGGTTTAGGAAATTGATTAGGAATGCTAAAAGAGGAAATTGGAATTTCCTATGTTTTCCCGTATCAGGTCTCGTGACAGCCTGACCTTCGTGTACTAAATCCATCATAACTTTCTCTAGAAAACTCCAATTGATGAACCGTCAGCGTCTATGGAAACTAGACATCCGGGGCTTTAATTTGATAGGTTATGACTCACACAACTCGAACTGTGCACTTCGTACGAGCTCCCGTAAGTCACGTCACGTTTCTGCCCAAAATTCTGTAATTTCCTTCTAAAACATTCTCCAATTCCTTGAGCTGCAATTAATCTTCAAAAATCCTTCGATTCCATCATTTTTCTTCTCAAAACCTAATTCAAAGCATAAAAACACAAAACAAATTAAAAGTACCAATTCCACACAAAAACATAGCATGAACAATAAGTAATATGGGCATAAAATAATGATAATTAATGACTCAACACGAACTATCCAGATGTAGCCGAAACACCATATTCATCAAATCCATAAATGCAGTTGGAGCATTCGTCAACCCTAATGGCATCACCAAGAACTCATAATGTCCATACTGGGTCCTGAAAGCAGTCTTCGGAACATCCTCTACACGAACTTTCAACTTATGATAACCTGACCTCAAGTATATCTTAGAATACGCTCTGGATCCCTACACTGATCAAACAGATTATCAATCCTCGGGAGTGGTACGGATTCCATATCGTCCCTCATTCAACTATCAGTAATCATGCACAACCTCAAACTCCCGTCCTTCTTCTGTACAAAAAGCAACTCGAGTACCCCATGGAGATGTACTAGGCTTCACAAAGCCTTATTCAGTAGCTCTTCCATCTGAACTTTCAACTATCTTAACTCTATTAGAGCCATTCTGTATGAGGTAATGGAAATTGGTTCGGTTCCCAAAACCAGGTCTATCTCAAATTCTATCTCCCCATCTGGTGGCAATCCTAGGGAGATCCTCCGGAAATACTCTAGGACTTCTCTAACCACCGGAATCTCTTCTTCTGGGCCGAACGCTCACTCTTTTCCGTATCAACCATATACGCCAATACCCTTGCAACCCTTACGAATCATCCACTAACTGTCATCGTAGTGATCAGACTGGTAACAATCGCCTTATGTACCCCACAGAACACTACCTCTGGTTTCCCTGATCGGGCCAAACTTAACTTCTTTCTATAATAGTCCATTATGACTCTATACTTAGATAACCAATCCATCCCTAGAATAACATTGAAATCTTGTATGTCTAATACAATCAAATCTACTAGAAACCCTCTCTCAATCACAATCTCCCTGTCTCTAATCACTCTGTCTACTATCAACGAGTTCCCGGTCGGGATGGATACTAGTATACTACTATCCAATGGTAGAACTAGTGCATTCACTTTCACCGAAACGACACGAATATGAAGGAATGCATAGCCCTTGGGTTATCCAATACTTAAGCAGAATGGTCAAGAATCGAGATCATACCGGTGACAACCTCCGGAGCTACATCGGCCTCCTGCTGGGTGACTGAAAAGACACAAGCCTGGGTGCGCGGTTTACCAGTCTGAGTTGCTGAAGTAGACGTCCCTCTGCCCATCGCACCCTTGGTAGAGGTTGAGGTACTCCGTCATCTCAATTGGAAGCTCCTGCCTCCTCATCTCTAACCGTGCCCGCCTGTAAAGGGCCTGTGGTTGAAGATCCAGCCTCTGAACTAGAAGTAATCAACTGTGGGCACTCTCGTATGAAATGTCCCTCCTGCCCACAATGGTAGCATGTGAGGCCTCTGGTCTTGCACCTGCACTCTCCCTCGTGTCTCTTTCCGTGGGGTACTGTACTCTAGGATAGCACCCCCTAGTGTCGCGGGATCCTCCTAAAGCCGCTGGTGGTCTGAACGATCATTGTCTGGAGGACGCCTCTCTACTTATCCTCCTACCATCTATCTATCTAGGCTTCTGATCCTTTTTTTGCCATCTTGCTTGGCCCCCTCCTATGACTAACTGGAGCTACTGCGCTTGCTTCCTTACTTTCTACTCTAGTTCATTTCTCTCTACCTCAAGTGTCGCCTCTACTAGTCTAACATATCTATCATTTGGGGCCAACGAGAGGTGGACTTTCAGATCTGGATGTAAACCTACGAAGAATCTCTTGCCCTTCTATCTTCGTTCTCTACAATAAGAGGGACTGCCCTGATCAGCTTGGAAAATCTCTTTTCATAATCCATTGGATTTTACTCTAGACTGAAGAATTCGTCTGTCTGTGCATCCTGGTACGATGAGGGTAAAAATGCTCTCTGCACTCTCTCTCAAATACGCCCAGGAAACCCCCTCCTGGTGTCATCTCTCTAGGGCCTTCCACCAGTCTTGGGCCTTATCCTCCATCAAGAATGAGGTGAACTATACTCTCTGCTCTTTCGAGCAATCCATCACTCTATATATTTTCTTCATGCGATCTAACCACACCAGGGCACTCTCTGAATCGCCCTTACAGTCGAGCGACTTTCCTCCCAACTTCTTTACTCTCTTAATGTCATTCTTCCTATCAACCGAGAGCCTTCTGCGGCTGCTGCATCGTCGCTGCTAACATTTGCATAAACTGATGCATATCAAAGTCTGGCCACTCGGTCCTTCCTACTCAATGCAGGCTGCTCTACTAGGGCATTCACAGACTCAGTACCATACTCAAACTCCTCGAAAAGTGGTGCCTCAACAGTTGGAGCACCTGCAAGAGCTCTATCGGAACCCCGTCTACCATGTCCGCTTCTGCGTTGATCCATAATATTGTGATTTCGAAACATCAAACTTATCAAAAACTAGAAAATCAATTCAAAATAAGATGCATGACACTAAAAATACATGTGGTTGCTTATTTCACAATCAAAACAAAACGTGCTAAATTTTTTATTTTCAAAATCGCACTTAAACCGCACTCTGATACCAAACTGACAGACCCCTTTCCTTAGGCGGTCTACCGGCACCCTACGGTGACCCTCCAGCTAGTCCTTTCACTCAACTAAAGGATCCCCACAGAGTTAAGTCGTGTTCTTTCTGAAACCATTTCGAAAACAGCAGAACGTAAGGAAATTTTTCGTTTTTATTTCAAGCCTTTACAAAATATTTTATAAAAATTTGGGCAACATCCTGTTTTTTTTTCGAAAAATGCCACCCTGCAAATTATAAAATTTAACACTTCTAAAATATCACAAATCAATTCTCTCAAACTACAGAACCTCAGGCTCTCATTTTTCAACACAACCACAACCACAATTTCACATTTCAATTTATAAACTCAATATCAACAAAATCATATGTCATGTATCAATTTACTTCAAAAAACACAATTTAAATCTAAGTCAACCACAAAAGAATATTTACAAAATTAATAAAATATATACAACATCTTTTAAAGTCAAACAAAAACAAGAGTAGGTAATCACATGAGCACTATCACCGCGGTTGTCTGGTATCGTCTCGAGGTAATTCGCAACTATGGTACATATGCCTGAGGAGGTTTATTTGAAAAATACAAAAGAAAACATTTGGTGACCTTTGAAAGCCTAGTGAGTGTCATATAACATATTTAAAACCATATTTTCATAAAAACCTTCCTAAAACAATTTTAATAGTTCGTATCAAATCCATTTATTCTAAATTAAGTTCATGCATTAATATTATAAAATACACGTTGCATCGTTTCCAATTTCATAAACGGATCTACTATGGTTACGGAGTTTTTATTTTAAAACATTTCTTTTTATGAAACGAACTGGTCGGACTCTGCTCATAGGTGTCCTGCCAACTAGCACCTTTCATTATTACAAAACCAGAAATGGTCCGACTCTGCTCGTAGGTATCCTGCCAACCAGTTCGGCTCCCGCCAACCTCTAGTTACTCGTGCCACATGGCACCTTAGTATGGAGCGCGATCTTGAATCGCTCTCTATCCGGTTCAAGTAGCGGAATACTGCATCGCTATAGAGCGAAACTCTGTCTCACTAGGGTGTAAGCTAGCTAATAATATACCTTTTACATGAATTGGACTAATCTCTCGAACATCTGACTGACACGACTACTTGCGGTACCTCCCGTGATTAGTATAGTTAGTGATGTAATGATACTACTAACTCTATCAATGCATGTTTCGGGTACTCAACCCAGACGGTAATATTTTGATACCCTTTGGGTAAGCCATAAGTATTACTTTTCACATTTTTTTTTTTTTTTGTAAATTAAAATCCATTTTATATGCAATTCAAAACGAAATTCATCGTTTAAACAAAAATACAAAACTATATTATTCGTTACTATGCAACTTATCATTTAAATCAATTTCACTTTTACCAAAACATTCAAACATGCATGAAACATTCATTAATAAATCAAATCAACACAAAACTCATGGAAAATCATTTTGACACTCACCTTAACTAACGGTTACTTTCGAATAGCATTCCAGAAGGCTCCAAAACACTCCCTATCGCTCTTCCCTTGCTCCATCAGCTTGCTCGTCACCTACACAACATATATGTACGTAAAATTTACGTTCGCGTCAACTTCTAAAAACTCGAAATAATCAAAATTACACAATTGCCCCAAAGTGTCCCGTTTTATTCGTAAACCTCCGTTTTTCATTTTTTTTTTTATTGATTCAAGGGTTTCGAACTCCGTTTTCTTCACTCCGAAGCTATTTACTATCACCTAGGGACGTTCTGGCACTAATAGAATCACGTTCGGGGTTCAGAAATGAAAATCGTCCAATTTCGACCCCTTTTGGCCGAACCTATTCCCTAGCCCAATCGGGCAGTTTTCTTTCCTCCGTTTTTGCTCTAATCATCTCCCCAACTTGCCATCTAGTCAGTTCAAGTGTCAGTACGAAAAGAAACAGTCATCGGGTAAGCGTTTTAGGCTAAAAACCCGTTATTTTCGCTACGAATTTTTAGGTTTTCTTGGTTTTGAATTCTAAATTTAATCTTTGACTTTTAATAATCTCAATACGCCTAATTAAACTCGTTAAGGTCATCCGAACACTCAACGGACGTATTATGGGTCAATTTAGGGAATTGCCCTTCAAACTAGTTCAGCGCGCGATTTGATTTCTCCTTAAATTTTTGATATTTTCTTGGTTTCCTAGGCTCCCTATAACATCAATTCACTTATTTTTCAATTCATTTTCACTCAAACCAACCAACAAATAAATTGAAATACAATCCATTTCGAATCGACTTAATCACCAAAAAAAATCATTAACTTCAAGCTTAAACAACTCGATCCCCTTTTTCCTCTTCGCATTGACTTAGTTTTGAGGTTGATTTTGGGGCGGTTTTTGGACTGATTTTGGTTACAGATCTGGTGTGAAAAAGGATGGGTTTTGGTTAGATTTTCCTCTCTTCCTTCTTCTCTCTCCCTCTCTCTCTCTCTCCTTCTCGACCTACCCTAGTTTCGTCGCGTTTTTCACTGGTTTCATCATCGATCTACCGTAGGTTCTGCATGTGTGGAGGATTGGTTTGGCTTCGCTTCAACTTGGTCTTGGCGACCTTAGCGTCGGATTCGGCTAGAGCAGCTCGTCGGCGTTGGTCCAACGCCGATCGGCCTTGTTCTGCATTGGGTCTAGTTCGCATCAACTGCAGGTCTGGTCCACAAGGTCTAGTCAGGAGCGCATCTTCGTTTCTGCTCGGCAACGGGTCTACTTGGCGGCTGGTTCGGCGAGCTTGGTCGGTCGGCGTCAGCTTCTTCTTCTTCTTCTTCTTTCTCTCATTCTTCTCGTTCGACGAGGCTGTCATCTGTTTTTTATTTTGTGATTAAATCAATTTTTGGGCTTCATGTTTTCCCCCACAAACAACTCTAAAAATAACAATCACGTCTTGAGAAAATTTCAATCTCCTCCATTAGCTTTTAACTCAATTATACTTTAATCGCAATTATTAAAACTTATCTTCAATTTAGTCCTTTGTCACATTATATATACTCGATTTCGTTCACTACTTTACCTTTCCTTTTAATCACATTTGAGTTTAAATCAATCTCTAAGGATTCCCTATAACCTTAGGTGCTTCTCTTGACCATTTAGGGTCCCTAATAGTTATTTAGGGAGTATTTCTGGGAAACCCGTAAAATTAAAAATAGAGGGTTTACAATTCCACTATATCCAGCCCGAAATTCGAGGAGCAAAGCCTAGAATTGAAAATCATCAGAATTCAGAGAAACGTAAAATTTATTAAAAATTTATTTTCTATATTTTAAAATTTCTTAAGAATTTCGGTAGAGTTTTCTCTGCTTTTCGAGATTGCCAAAATTTACAAAATCAACTTGCAAATCAAATTTACACTTCTAAAGTTTCACACATTTTCTCAACTTTCAATTGGACCTCAAGTCCATTTCAATGACAATCTCTAGCCATAATTTCTAAGAAAATAAAATCAAATCAGTTTAATATAAACTTAAAAATAAAAATTTCTTTGCAAATCCAGAACTTTACAAACCAAAAATAATCAATTTAATTTCATTATAGAATAAGTTAACTATAATTAAATTATGACTAATATATTACAAAAAATAAAGTTCATATATTCTTTTATGCATTGTCACTTATACAATCACAGAAATTTTATTTCTTTAGCCACTTTCATTCGGATGGAGGGAAACATGTATCATGTCAGTATGAACCTACACTTGAAAAGGTTTTTTAACAAAAATTTATAAAATATGAGCTATGAAAGCTCAGTGAGTGCGAGGTTTTTTAACTTAAATTCTTTTCTAAAAGGAGCTCAGTGCGTGCGAGGTTTTTTAACTTAAATTCTTTTCTAAAAGGATAACCTCCCTAAAACATTTATAAAAATTTCTATTCCTTACAGTTTTAAGAAATATAAATTCAGAGTGAATTCAAATTCCAAAAATAATAAATTTCAAAACTAGCAGATACACATTTATATTAAAATAGTAATCAATTTCAGAAATTTTATGAAATTTTCATAAAATTTCTTATATAACAGAATTTCAAAATAGTTTCAGATATAATAGGATTTCATATAATTTCAAAACCACCAACGGATTTCCAAAAGCATACAGATAATGGTCACACGTACTAAGCAAGACGAACCACTATCCCCGGCACTAGTGACAACCATCAGTGCTTCATGCCCAGTGTTCTTCACACTTTCTGGCATATACAAAAGATATCTCACTAACGCGCTGCAGATTAAATCCATAGTGCAAGGGCGATGACGGGACCCGCCCCGCCTTTTCCTTTACAGGGCCCAAGTGCCTGTCTGGCAACCCACGGAATCCCTCTGGATTCTATTCCACTACATCCATCTGGGAGTCCGATTAGCAGAGCTTAGAACTGAAAATCATCATAATTAAGATAAACTTAAAATTAATTAAAATTAGTTTTCTATAGTTTAAAATTTCTTTAAAAATTTCGACAGAATTTCCTCTATTTTTCAGGATTACCAAAGTTTACAAAATTAACCTACAAATCAAAATTTACACTTCTAAAGTTTCACACATTTTCTCAGTTTTCAATTGGACCTCAGGTCCATTTCAAAGGCAATCCCTAGCCACAATTTCCAAGGAAATCAAATCAAATCAGTTTAATATCAACTTTGAAAATAAAAATTCGTTAACAATCTGGAATTTTAAAATCAAAATAATAATTTACATTCAAAAGATATTTACAACCAAAATAAAGTTCATATGTTCTTTTGTGCATTGCTACTTATACATTCGTAGAAATTTTATTTCTTCAGCCGCTTTCATTCGAATGGAAGGGAACGTGGATCCTGTCGGCTGGAACCTGCATTGAGGAGGTTTTTAACAAAAATTTATAAAATGTGAGCTATGAAAGCTCAATGAGTGCGAGGTTTACTAACTTAAATTATTTTCTAAAAGGGTAACATCTCTAAAACATTTATAAAAATTTTATTTCTTACAATTTTCAGAAATATAACTTTAGAATCGATATTAACAAAAATTCAGATTCAAAATTACAAAATTCAAAACCAGTAGATAAAATTTTATTAAAAATGGTAATCAATTTCAGAAATTTTTATAAAACTTCATACATAACGGAATTTCAAAACAATTTCAGATATAATAGAATTTCATTAATTTCAAAACCACCAATGGATTTCCAAAAGCAGACAGATAATGGTCACACGTACTGGGCAGGACGAACCACTATCCCCAGCCATCAGTGCTTCACGCCTAGCGTCCTTCACACTTTCTAGCATATACAGAAGACATCCCACTAACACGCTGCGGATTAAATCCATTGTGCAAGCGCAGAGTGAAATAATATCCCTCGCATATATTTGGCAATGCGATTCGACTGACAGACTCAATTCCCCCAAGAGTTAGTGACATCTCATCCTAGAACTTGCCATACACACAGGGATATTTCGATCGAGTCTAAACAGATATATATTTTCAGATACCATCAATTCCATAACAGATAGTGTAATCCATTGGGTTTGAAAAAAAATCAATAATTTTTTTGATGCCACTCACAATAAATTCATTTATTTCAATTGCTCATAAAAACCATAAATAATTTTGAATGGTATATAATTCACATTTCATTGCATATATTTTTCATGCATAAACCATAACACATTCAAATTAAAATGGAACATTTAAATCATGTATTAGTTTCCATAAAAACATAAAATAATTGAATTGTTTCACAATCAAAACAACTTTAACATAACATGGTAAAAATATAATTTTGTACTCACTATTTTTGATCACTTGGTGGCTAATCAATCCTCCCCTTTTTAACTTTCTTTTTGCCCAATTTGAACACCTATAAACCACCATTTAGGTCCCAAAATTTCATCAATAACAAGCTCATTCATAGTTAAACAAAATCACATTTTTATTAACCAATACTAACAATCCATATTAATTCTTAAACTAATCTTAAACTAACCCAATTAACCATTATTCATTTTCATCATTGTAACCCATTCTCCTTCATTTAATTCATAAGCAAAATTCATCAATTTCAACATTTAAAATCCATTCATTCAACCAACTAACTTACCTTGTTTTCTTGATCATTCTTGGAGCTAAGAGGATGAAAAACTTGAGAGAAATCACCCCAAACCAGCAACTCACTTCTTTCTTCTGCTTCTTCGGTTGCACACACCCCTTTTTTTTTTTCTCTTTTCGGTTCTCCTTTGTGGTTGCTTGAATTGCTTCTTGTTTGGATTTCATTTGGTCTTCAACTTTATATACTAGGCTGCCTTAATGACCATTTTGCCCTTAAGATTCACCTAAAATGCCAAACATATCCCTTAATTACACTAATCACACTTTTATTGGTTATTACTTACATAATTATCCATCACACATAATTTAATCAATTTCTAATTTATCTTCACCACATATTTAGTCAAAAGGTGACTATTAGGTGTTAATCCGCCATTGGTCCATCAATAATCACATGGATTGTGCTTTTAGAATGAGTTTAATATCATAAAATTTCATTTATACCGTTAACATTAAAAATTAATACAATTCACTCCGAAATAAATTCCAAATTAATTCTATGATCATCCATTCATCAAATTGACTTTACAATACTCTAATTAGGTCTCTTAGGACTCAATCCATGGCTTTGAAAAAAAAATTCAAACGGAGTTTAGGTCAACAGTATTCACAATCTTGTCCGTAAGGGCGTTTTCATCGAGTAACTTTCGAAACCTTCAGAAACTACCAAAACGGACTTTTTTTTTCTCGGTTTCAATTTTATTGGGTCCTACTAACCATTCTAAATATTTTTAATTTTTCAAGGTCCGTCTCAAAATTTAACTATTCATCAAGTACTATTCACCCGGAAATATTACTATTCATCCGTAAATTCATTGTTAATTATAAAATCAAAGTTTGGGGTCCTACACGCGAAGTGAAATAATATCCCTCGCAATATATTTGGCGACGCGACTCGACTGACAGACTCAATTCCCCCGAGAGTTAGTGACAACCCATCCCATGACTTGTCATACACATAGGGATATTCCAATCGGGTCTTAACAAATATATATTTTTAGTTATCGTTAATTCCATAACAAATAGTGTAATCCATTGGGTTTGAAAACCTAATAACTTCTTTATGTCATTCATAATTAAATTTCATTTATTTCACTTGCTCATAAAAACCATATATCATTTTGAATGACATATAATTCACATATGATTGCATATATTTTTTATGCATAAACCATAACATCATTCAAATTAAAAATGGAACATTTAAATCACGTATTAGTTTCCATAACAACATGAAATAATTGAATTATTTCACAATAAAAACAACTTTAACATAACATGATAAAAATATAATTTTGCACTTATTATTTTTGATCCCTTGGTGGCTAATCAATCCTCTCCTTTTTCTTCACTTTTGGACTTCAATTTGGTCACCTATAATTCACCATTTCAAGCCCAAAAATCCATCAATAACATGTCCATTCCATAATTAAAATAAATTCACATTTCCTTAACTAAACTTCAATTACATCAAAACTAATTCCGTTACTGATTCATCCAACACTTTCTAATTTCCATTTCTTTCCATTCTGTTGGTATTTATTCGACATCATACACATTCAAACACTTTAATACCCTATGGTATCATATGAATTCAATTAAATTCAAGGTGACGTTCAACCTAACAAAAATTAAATTTCATACCAATTCATCCATTTAATTAGAACTCCTTCCATCAATTATCCTCATACCAATTAATTCATCAACCAAAACCCTTAAACACCTTAAAATCCAACACCCATACTAGGCAACCATTCTTGCTGTCCACTACATCCACAAAAATACAGTCATTCATTTCATTTTTCTTCAATTAAATCACACAAATCACCATCAATCTAACTCATCTAACATTCAATAAACTAAAATCAATTAAACCCATCAATTATCATCATCATCCATTCAAACCCTAACATTCAACATACTAACAAAATCCAACCGAACTCATATCACATTCTAATTCAATTCTAAGCTTAAAATCATGATAAACAACCTTCAAATAACTCACAAACAACATCAACTCGTCCATCAACCACCATCTTCAACAAAACCTATAAAAACTCATCAAAAACTCTATCAATTTAACTATAAATTCAACCAATTAACTTACCTTATTTTCCTTGATGATTCTTGGAGCTAGGATGGTCGAAAACTTGCTGAAAATCGCCTTGGATCAGCAGCTCTCTTGGTCTCTTCCATGGCTGCACACACACCCCTCACTTTTATTTGGTTTCTCGATTCCTCTTTGTTTGCCCGAATACATCTCTTTCTTTTCTTTCATTTGGTCAGTCATCACCCCTTTTATAGCTCCTTCACAATCTCATCTTGCCCCTTTAAAATCATGGAAATGACCATCAAGTCCTTAGTGAGTTGTTTTAATCCAATTGGTCCATAATCACTCATAATTATCCATTCAATTATCTTTAATCAATTCTAATTAATCTCAACCACAAATTTAGTCAAAAGATGACTATTAGGTGTTAATCCACCATTGGTCCATCAAAAATCACATGGATTGTGCTTTTAGAATGGGTTTAATATCATAGAATCTTATTTATATCTTTAATGTTAAAAATTAATACAATTCATTCCTAAATAAATTCCAAATTAATTCTATGATCATCCATTCATCAAATTGACTTTACAATACTCTAATTAGGTATCTTAAGGTTCAATCCATGACTTCAGAAAAAATTCAAACGAAGTTTAGGATCAACAGTATTCACAATCCTATCTATAAGGGTGTTTTCGTCGAGTAACTATCGAAACCTTCAGAAACTACCCAAATGAACTCATTTTTACTCCGTTTCAGTTTATTGGGTCCTACTAACCATTCTAAATATATTTGATTTTCCAGGGTCCGTCTCAAAATTTTACTATTCATCGATACTATTCACCCAAAAATATTACTATTCATCCATAAATTCACTATTAATCATAAAATGAAAGTTTGAGGTCCTACAATATATATGATGTCTGCTGATTGATCCTGCAAAACTTGTCTCTTCCTTTAAATAATATTGTCCACCAACTCTCTCATATTCCCTACGCTCATTTTTGTCTAATTCTCATTTCTAATTTTACATCCAATATTTGGTTTCTTTTAAAAATATCCACCTAGTGGATATTTGTCCATATGCTCCATTTGTTTTTAAAACTTTGACTGAACCAAATTAATAACAATAAACTGCGCTTCAATTGTTTGAAGTCAAGTAATCTCTTAGGTTCACTTGAATTTGAATCTTACAATAATTACATTTTTATGAGATAAATTAGTGAATTTTTTATTTTTATTAAACTTTTACACTCTATTGTTATATATGTTTTAAAGGTTTTTTTTTATAAATTGTATTAACTTTCAACTTAACTAACATCTAATTTGTGAATTTTCTTTATCTAAATTTGTAAGATCAAAATTGCCAATAGATTGGAATGTTTTAATTATTTTTTTTATCTTTCATTTCTTTTGTTGTAAGACAGTGTTGATTTTATTATTTTATTGATTTGTTTCTTAAAAATATTTTAATTACAATATAAGTGTGATTTTATCCAAATTCATTTATTAGGTGTGTTATTTTGATTTGACTATTAACTTTTTTATTCAATAATTTTTTTATAAAATCATATACTATGTTATGATATTAGTTTTTTAAACATTATAACTATTATTGGTAGTAAATAGTAATACTATAGAACTTAGTAGTGATATAATTGATTTAGTCATTTAAATTCACATCCACGTATAGTTCAAATAATTAATGCACTTTCCATTGACATCCTTAATAGGGGTTTAAATTCTATCTTGCATTTTACGAGTATGTATGAGGAGTTTTTCCATTTGTTGTAGGAGAAGTGGCAGACCCAAACTTTTATATTGGAGAAGACATTTTATAACAAACAAAATAAAATAAAAATTAAAGATAAAAATAATTATAGTTCACTTTTCTCTAGTTACTCACGTATCTCATTTCTCTTTACGAATCTACAGAGCTCTTTCTCACAAACTCACTCTTCTTCACTTAAACTTTATTGATTCTTATTTGAACAACATTAAAAAAGAATAAAAGAACTTCCATGTTTTTTTTTAAAAAAAAAAAATCAATTTGGTTTCAAATAATGTAAATGTTTGATAGCTTCTTTAAATAAATTATCCACAACATACACCAAGTAATAATGAGATGTGAGAGAGACACAAAAGATTGAAAAATTAAAAATCTATATATATATATATATAGCCAATAGTTTGTGTAAATATAATATAATTTGTGATAAAAAAAAAATAGTTCATGATAATTGTGTAAAACTGTTTATAGTTTGCAATAATAATAACGCATTGTGAAATTAAATTATTACAAATTCCAAAGGCTACTTGGTTAGAGTCATTATGGCATGATACTCTACATTATTTAAAAAAAAAAATGAAAAAATGCTGCAGTTTTTAGTAAGGGACGAAATTAAACCCCCATACTGCCACATATAATACAAACGTTGAGCCATCAATACACTTCCATTTCTATGATCTCATTCACTTCGATAGTTATATATAACAATTTATTTATATATTTAAATATGCAATGATTAATATCATAACCGTAATTAATTTTCAAAAAAAAAAAAAATAGGAGGAACACATGTCTCGTCTAGGCCCAAAGGTAGGTCCACCCCTTGTGGGAGTCTCATAATATTATATGTGTTAATTTTTGAGTCATACATACGGTGTTCAATCTCGATAGATTTTAATAGATATTTGGTATGATAACTTACAATTATATATATATATATATATATATTAGGGGTCATCTACAATACATTTGGGTATTGATATACCTGAACTGATTATAGTCTAAAACTATTGATTGTATTTTATTATATTTGATTGCAATTAAATATATACTATAGTTGTAAATATGATTAGATTTATTTAGTTGTAATCAAATATAATAAATCTATAATTGGATATAATAAAACACAATCAGTAATTTGAGAATAATCATTTATAATTGTCAGGTGTATCAATATCCAAATATATCATAGAATGTGTAATATATATATATATATATAATTTAATATGTATTGGTATGTCAATTAATAGTATTTACATCATAGTTTGATTCTAGCATTATTGTATATAATATGTTTTATTCTAGTACCCCATCTCATATAAATTTATGTGTTCGTCACTGGATGGCATTATGCGATACAATTTATATTCATGGTCTTTTTCTTTCTTAAATTATTATAAAATTTTATTAAATATGGTTTCAAATTTAATTATCATGACAATATGTAAATCCTTTATTTTAATTTTACGGGTTTCCCAGAAATAATCCCTAAATAATTATTAGAGACCCTAAATGGTCCATTGAAGCGCTTAAGGTTATAGAGAATCCTTAGAGATCGATTTAAACTCGATTGGAGATTAAACGAAAAGATAAAATGGTGAACGAAATCGAGTAATTATTTTATATGACAAGGGACTAAATTGAAGATAAGTTTTAATAATTGTGGTCAAACTAGAATTGATCTAAAAGCTAAGGGGAAGAATGAAATTTTCTCAGGACGTGACTGTTATTTTTAAAGTTGTTTGTGGAGGAAAGCATGAAATGAAAATGTGATATTGAATCACAAAGAAAAAAAAAAAAGACAGATATGTCTCCAAAGAAGAATAGAAGAAGAAGAAGAAAAGAAGAAGAAGAAGAAGAGAACGCCAACGCCGATGCAGAAACTGAGTAGCCGCAAGCCCACCTGAAACCAACTCGAGCCGCACGTAGACACACGACGAAGCACGACCTGAGCTCGTCTTGAAGCGGAGCAGAAATCGAGCAGAACAAATGACACCGAGCTGCCGTCCCGACCAAGCTGCTCCGACCACCTGAACCCTATGTCAAGCTCAGCTCATTCAACCGAGAAGCTCGCCAAATCCAGTTCAAGCCGGCACCGAACACGATCGGAATTAGACCTGTCACAGACCGAAAAAGCACGCAGACCCGACGGCGAAACTAAGTTAGATTGAAAGGGAGAGAGCGAGAGAGGAAGAAAGGAGAAGGAAGAGAGGAAGATCCAACAGAACCCAGCTCAGATCTACCACCATAACTGCCCCAAAACCAGTCCAAAATGAAGTCAACGCGAAGAGAAAGAGGGTGGTTTTGTGAGGAAAAAAATGGGTGACGAGCAAGCCGGTGGAGCAAGGGAAGAAAGATAGAGAGTGTTTTAGAGTCTTCCGAAAAGCTATTCGAAAGTGATCGTTAGTTAAGGTGAGTATCAAAATGATTTTCCATGAGTTTTGTGTTGATTTGATTTATAAATGAATGTTTCATGCATGTTTGAACGTTTTGGTAAAAGTGAAATATGATTTAAATGATATGTTGCATGGTAACGGATAATATAGTTTTTGTATTTTGCTTAAAACGATAATTTTTTGTATTGAATTATATATAAAAGGGATTTTAGTTTTAAAAAGGCGAAAAGTAAAACGTATGGCTTACCCTAAAAAGTATCAGAATATTAATGGTTGGGTTGAGTACCCGAAGTATGCATTGGTACAGTTAGTAGTGTCGATACGTCACTAACTATACTAACCGCGGGAGGTACCCGCAAGTAGTCGTGTCGGTCAAATGTCTGAGAGATTAGTGCAATGCATGTAGAGGGTATATTATTAGCTAGCTTACACCCGAGCGAGACAGAGTTCCACTCTGTAGCGATGTAGTATTCCGCTATTTGAACCGGATAGAGAGTGATATAGGATCCCGCTCCATACTAGGGTGTCATGTGGCACGAGTCACTAGAGGTTGCCGGGAGCCGGATTGGTTGGCAAGATGCCTATGAGCGAAGTCGGACCATGTCCGATTTTATAATAATAAAATAGGCTGGTTGGTAGGACACCTACGAGCAAAGTCGGACCAGTTCATTTCATAAAAATGAAAGGTTTTTAGAATGACAACCCCGCAACCATAATAGATCCATTTATGAAATTAAAAACCGTGCAGCATGTAATTTATAATATTAATGCATGAAACTCAATTTAGAATAAATGCATTTGATTAAAATTATTAAAACTATTTTAGGGAGGTTTTTATGAAAATATGGTTTTACATATGTTATATGATACTCACTGGGTTTTCAAAGCTCACCAAACGTTTTCTGTATTTTTCAAATAAACTTCCCCAGGCACAGGTATCATAGCTGTGGATTACCCTGAGATGATATCAGACAACCACAGCGACAGTGCTCATGTGATTATCTACTTTTTGTATTTGTTCGATTTTAAAAGATGTTGTATATATTTTATTATTTCTACGTGGTTTTGTAAATATCCTTTTGTGGATTTAAATTATGTTTTTGGAGTAAATTGATGCATGACATATGATTTAATTGATAATGAGTTTGTAAATTGAAATGTGAAATTGTGGTTGTGGTTGTGTTGAAAAATGAGAGCCTGAAACTCTGTAGGTTGGGGAAATTGATTTGTGATATTTTAGAAGTGTTAAATTTTATAATCTGTAGGGTTGCAAAGTCCAAAAAATAGACGGGATATTGCCCAAATTTTTATAAAATATTTTACAAAGGTTTGAAATAAAATGAAAAATTTCCCCGCATTTCCACTGTTTTCGAAAAGGTTTTAGAAAGAACATGTCTTAGCTCTGCGGGGATCCTTTAGTCGAGCGCAAGGACTAGCTAGCAGGGTCACCGTAGAGTGCCGGCAAATCGCCTAGGGAAAGAGGTTTGTCACAATAGGTTGTCATAAGAAATTAGAATTGATGTATAGACTTCAATTGCTTGTTAAATTCATGAACAAACAATAAAAGTCTAACAGAAATCTCAGAAGCGCTTCAGGAAATCGAATGGCTCTTCATTCTGGTTTACTGCTCATTGTCGATCTAAGGATGATGATATTGGGCAAAAAGTACTCCCTTATCATGGCAGCCTCTCATTCCATTTTAGACCCCACATTTATGGGAAAACATTGTACTTCTGTAGTTTTCAATGGAAGAACCAATTTCATAGGTTTGATATTTACAATTATAAAAATATAGCTAAAATTGTTTATAATGAAGAATATAATTAAAATGATCCATGTCATTGGAGTATAAGACCAGACGGTCCATGTTTGGTGGACCTAACAACAAACAAAAAGCACGGCAAGGAACAATGCTTTAGGTGGACATAAATGACCTGTTTTCATATCTCTAACATTCTTGTTAATTGTGAGATCAATGTGGATGTATCTTCAAATATTATGCGCTTCTCATGATTTCTAATCAATTACTTTATTTGTTTCTTTCGGAAATGGAAAGTTTACACCCTCTTGTATGTTAGGATATTTTTTAAATAAGAGATTTTTTTTATATTATTATTTTTTGCAATTATATTGTAATGTGATGTGATCTATAATAATATTGTTAAGAAAAAACTAGCTCTTAATAAAATGAACAAGATGAGGGAGGTCTTAGGCATTGAGCCGACCCTATTTGCTGCTATTTAATAAGCATTAGTAGGATTCCTTTAGCTTCATTCTTGGGTGGATGGCATCATGCAATGCATGTGATTGATTTATATTCATATTCTTTTTTTATTTTTTTTAAAATTATTATAAAATTTTATTAAATATGAATTGTGTCAAATTTAATTATTATGACAATAGATTGCTATAAGAAATTAGAATTGATGTATAGACTTCAAAGGTGAATTGCTTGTTAAACTCAAGAATAAGATAAGTTGAAATCCCTGTAATTAATAATATATTTTTTAAATTATTAATTGTTGCAGTTCAAAACATGAGAATTTAATGCAAAAGTAGAAGAAAACATACAAATCACAAAATTCATGTTTGATTAGCGATGGGAGCTAGCTATCATTAGGACTGACATTGAGCAAGTTATGGCTGGTTTGATAAGAAATTCAACTTGGGAGTGTCAACAGAAACCTCAGAAGCGTATCAGGAAATCAAATGGCTTCGGATTCTGGTCTATGGCCGTGTGAAATTTGATGATCAGGTCATAGTCTTCAAAACAAAAAAGAATCATCCCCAATCTAATGTTGGAACCATAATCACGGACATTATTATCACTCTATTTGAGGGCTCTTTATGTAAGGCTCGAATCCAAATTGATCAAGAAGATTAATTGAAGCTTAAATTTTAAGTGGGTTGAAATTAATTTAAGAAAGTCCAATAGAAAAAATAATAATAATAAAGTGTTTCTGGCCAGACCAAGCAAGCTCAATTAATTGGAATGATTTTCTAGCAAACAAAAATAAATCAAATGAAGATGAAATGAGAAATCAAATTAGAAAAGAAAAAAAAAAAATCATGCATGAAAGGAGATTGAAACGGCTGCATTTTGTCTGTATATATATATATATATATATATACAAGTTATTATTAGAAGCAAACAAAGGCAGAAAACACTGTACAGAATCCGACCAGCAGAAAGCAAAAAAATATATACATACTAAGACGAAGACCGTAAGAAAAAGAGAGGAAAAATAGAAAAAAAATTCAAGATACTTGAGCGGAATATTTGGGTGTCTGAATTATTTAGATAAGCAGTTTTATTTCAATAGGTTTTGGAATCCAAAAATTAGTTAATTTTTTCATAAATTTTAAATTGAGTTTTAGGTGATTTAGGTTAAATCCATGATTATGAAGAATTAGACGGGAATCCATATTATACACAGATATGAGCAAAGGAGTTATGTGAGTATATTGTTTTATTTATTTTGAATTAATTATCTATAATTATAGATTTCAGATTTTATTATTTATGGATTATTAGAAATGAATTAACTGTTAGTTAATGAATTTACTGGATTGTTTTTTTTTAATTAAATTGATTTATTATATTATTTAAATTTCAAGTTTTATTTATTTAATTGTTATTAGAAGAAAATTATTTAATTTGTCTATTGATTTATTGATTACAATTATGATTTTTTCTTTGAAATATATGAATTATGATTTTTTCTATTTGATTATAGAATATTTATTTATATTATAAAAAAAAAAAAGAGTTATTGAGAATTATATTTATATTTAGAACTAGAATTATACAATTTGCATATAAAAATGAATTGAATTCTGGAAACGATTAAAATGAGACTTGTAGAACACTTCCCTCTAATGATCACAGGCTTCACATGTGTAAATCTTAGAGAGTCGTCCAGCACGTGTATGACCAGATGCTATTCCTCGCTCTACGTGTGTATTAAGTATCTCCACCACATATGACTAGGTTTTCCGGGTACTAGATTGGTGTAGATTGAGCTTTTATAAATGTGCAAAAATGATCCATACAAATGTTTTCAATTTATTATGATACAAAATGAATTAAATGTGAATTCAATATTATTTTTAGATATGATTGAATATGAATTATTGAAATTTTATTTTTGTTATTTGTATTATATTATTGTGATAGTTATTATCGAAATGAAATGATTTTATCTAGTTTTTAAAAATTATATGCATTCACTTGGCGTTAGCACTCATTTTTTTATAAAACCCAATTTTTCAAGAATTTGTCGTAGGTTGATACAGATTATTGTATATCTTGAGAAGGGTCATATGATGATAAATAATTTTGCTATTGGGTAGATTATTTTAATTAATCAGATTCTTAAATATGTTTCAAAAATACTTTTTCAAATAAAATAATTTTTTCAAATATTTTGTGAATATTTTATACATAAATCCAACATGAGAAATGTACAGTTTTCTGTTTTATTGAGACTTAATTTTATAAGGAAGTCATGAGTTAATAAGAAATATTTTAAAATGTGTTTTTATTAAAATCCAATTTTGAATAAGAAATATCACAAGTTTTCATGGAATTCTCCTAAATTCAAGAGAATAGTCGGAATAGGTCATGTCACCTTAGCTCTCAGACTAGTTTTTTTTTTTTTTTTTCCTCATGCTTTAGCTATAAGCATGGTACTTTGGTCAATGATTTTATTACTTTTGGATGGATGTGACAGGTTCTAATCCGGATCATACCATACTAGCATCCGAAAAGCCCTGTCTGACACCCAACAGAATCCTCTTAAACCCTACTAATTGAGGTAAAAAAACCTGTGGAGCAAACCCTTAAAATCATTTAATCTTCCCTCACTTTCTTAAGTCAAGAATGGGTTGGTTTTTTTTTTTTTTTAAAGAAAATCTGACAACATAACGACTGCGTTTTTAACATTCCCAAAATACCTGCAATAAAAATACACTTTCAACTATTTTCATTATCCAACCCAAACTTCTTCCACAAACATATTCTCAAACTTTCTTTCCACTTAAACCACATAACTTTAAAGTCATATAAAACCATAAGCCATAGGCGAAAAACCATAACCAAAAGCTCATAAGAAATTAACTTAGATAAGATAAATACTTTTCACCACTTCAATAAAACTTACACCACTTTATACATATCAAAAACATAAATATAAGTAATTATTTTTAATGCCATAAAACATATCAAGAAAGTACAACAAAAGAAGAGACTTTTCAACTTCCATATGTCATGCAAAAGAAGCAAGCGTCTAATATGCACCCACCTATTCTAACAGAAGGGATCTCGTGCCTTGGTCACCTACGCTAGCACTTGAGGAGGTTTTTGAAATAAAACAAAAAAAGAGTGAACTTATTAAAGCCTAGTGACAGGCCTCATTCCTTAGGCAACCTCACGGTAACCCTCTAGCGAATATCTAATCCGACTGAAAAATTCCCATGAAGCTAAGTCATCTACTTTTCTAAATCTTTTCTATACTTTACTAAATCTTCTTTAAATTATGGAAACATGAGGAAATTTTTTCTTTTAAAATCTAACACTTCTGCAAAACAGTTTTATAAAAATTCGGGCAGCATAACGACTGTTTTCTAAACATGCCACCTTGCAAAAGTTTCAAAAATAATTTTATACACTTCTATAGCATATCTATCTCAACTTCTGGGCCTCTAGCCCTAAATTCATTTTCCACAATCCAACCACAAACATACTTTTAATTATTATAAACTCAAAATCATTTTGCTGAGACTAAAATTTTGATATAAATTCTAAAACATTATTTATAATATATATACATTAAAATTCTTAATAAATATATACATTCATAAAACATAATATCTCAATAAGCATCATGTCAAAGTTGGCCCACCTAGTCCCATGTAGGAGATCTGGCACTACGGTTACTTGATCTTGCACCTGGAGAGGTTTTTCGAAAACAAAGTAGAAAATATGAGCTAATGAAACTTAGTAAGTGATAAGTAATCTTTTACTGATAAAATTTCTTTTCTAAAAACTTACCTCCTGAAAACATTTAAAAATGAATTCTTTAAACAGTTTTTTAAAATCCGTAAATCTTAAACTTCTAATAAATAACCTTATAAAAATCTCATATAAATACATAAATGATATAATATACTAAAATTGATTATAAAATCTTCCATAAACATTTAAAATCACTTCTTTTTAAATATTTTCATTTCTAAATGAGATTTTCTAATACTGAATCATTCTATTTCTTTTCAGATCATAAAATCTATAATTTACTAAAATTTAACAAAACTTTCTATATTGTTGTCAAGCATAAAATATAAAACTTCATTTATACTGTTAAAAAAATTATATAAAATATATAATACTAAATTATCGTCAAACTTTAAAATCTTTTGCTTCTTTTACTTGATTTCTTTTCTAAATGCCCCAAATGGAACCCAGTAAAGCTGCTGACCGACAAGCAACTAAACTAGCGCCGGTACAATGTGAGTGAAAATTTAGTCACATGCCAAGTAAACTAGTGTCGTGCAATGTGATGTCACGTGGCAACTAAACTAGCGCCGCTCACCGTGACTCTAAAAGACCTCCTACCACCACAAAGCAGAATGCTACAATGCATAAGTGGCATGAGATATCACCCTAGATGTGTGAAGGCGACTCGATAGACTCAACCCCAACTCTGACAAACTCTAGGTGGAACGAGTCATTCATTCCCCCAATACTAGTGACACGCCCCCAATACTTGCCACACACACATAGGGCTCTATGACCGGATCTTACCTTTTTTTCTATCTTTTTCTGCCAATTCCATATTTTCTATCATGGGTGGTTTATTGGCCTTGAAAAATTTCTTTTTCTTTTTGAAATGCTAAATCATTTTCTTTCGCTTGAAAATATTAAAACTTTCTCTTTTACTTTTGAAAACCCAATAATTACGTGTAGAATTTTACATCGCAAGGCATAGCGTAAGACAACATACCACACACGTAAAGGGGAACGCGTGTGTGGGATGTTAATTGCTAACATATCTGCTACAATCATGGAATTTGATTTCCATATTAATTAATTGATTAGGCTAAACAAGTATTATTTAAAAGCAGGTAATTACTTCGGTCAAAACATAATAAATGGATGTTTTTTAATCATACTATAAAAAATTGAAATGTTATATAAAGATTGATATTTCCTTATACGCCCAAAAAGTTAATGAATGGTCAAATGTGCAAGTTTATTTGGTACTTACTTTTATGGGATTAGATTGGGATTTAATTAACATTTTTGATTATTTTTTTTTATAGAAGCATTTTGAACTTTGTTTGATATAAAACAATATAGGACTAAATATACATCATGTGTGTTGCTATATTTGGAGATATAATTTAGTAAAATCGATTGAATTAAATTTTTTCATATAAATTAAATTTTTTTAAATATTTTATAATCATTTTAAAAATACAAATTATAGTTTCAATATGTTTAAAATGAGTATTTTATTAGAAATCACATTATATTAATGATTAGAAAAAAATTAATCCAAACACACCCACTACTACCATGATTTGATGAGAGAACCCTTATTAAATCTGATAAGATTCCGGTGTGATATCTTACCAAAAAAAAAAAAATACCTGCCAATATAACAAATGCACCATGCACAAAAGCTTATATAAATAAAGCCCTCATAACTGCTTTCGCCACAAAATAATTAAGAGATATAGTTCAACACATGGGAAAATACACATTGCAGTTGATTTTTGTCATCTTGCTTCTTCAAACAGTATGCGAAGCAGCATTTTGGCAACCCCTATGGTTCATGCTAGCGTCACCAACGATATTGGAGAAGGTGTAGTTCTCACCATTCATTGTAAATCTAGGGATGATGATTTAGGGGTACAAAGCCTCCCTTATAAAGGCCATTTCGCATTCCATTTCGACCCAAATTTTTGGAGGCACATTGTTCTTCTGTGGTTTTCGATGGGAGAATCAATTTCATTGGTTTGACATTTTCACCGACGACATACGTGCAATTATTGTTGATCATGCGCTTCACTGGATGATAAGACGTAGGGGTCCGTGTTTGGTGGACCTAGGAAAAAGCTATGATCATGGCACAGAATATGCTTCCAATGGCATGACTGACCTGTTTTGGTCTCTTGCAGTACTCTTTATTAATAAGTGAGATCAATGGGTATTATCCTCAAATATTCTCATAATGTCTTCTTTGTTTTTTCATTATATTGGTCTTGAATTCAGTGGTCAAATATACCTTATCTGCAGCTTCTACCCTTCCCTCTCTAATTATAACTGTATTTGGCTTGACTCAAAATAGTCTGTGTAAGACGCCTCAATCCGGACCGCCACTAGCCTCCTATCCGAATGGTATGCCCGGGCACCCCAACGAATCCCTCTAGGCCCATCTTGATGGGAAAAAGACATTCGAGGAGCGAACCCTCTTAGTTTGAAACTTAACTTCAACGGAAGCTTAATCTTTTAAACCTTAAAGTTGAAATAGTTTGGTTGGGTTGACACTATTCATTTGATCATTTTTAAAACTCAAAACCGACAGCATAACGACTCAATTTGATAAACCAAAAACCTGAAAAGCAATTTGGACACCATTCAACATAATCACAATCCAACCCAACTTTTCGCAATCCAGTTTTATCAACATAAACACAAAAATTTAAAACCTTCAAAGACAAGATAAAACATGTGCTTGTAAATCAAACTTACTAGATTTAAAAGCACATGTTTATATCTTGTCTTTGAAGGTTTTAAATTTTTGTGTTTATGTTGATAAACTGGATTGCGAAAAGTTGGGTTGGATTGTGATTATAGTTTGAAGTGTCCAAATTGCTTTTCAGGTTTTTGGTTTATTCAAATTGCAGCGTTATGCTGTCGGTTTTGAGTTTTAAAAATGATCAAATGAATAGTGTCAACCCAACCCAAACTATTTCAACTTTAAGGTTTAAAAGATTAAGCTTCCGTTGAAGTTAAGTTTCAAACTAAGAGGGTTCGCTCCTCGAATGTCTTTTTCCCATCAAGATGGGCCTAGAGGGATTCGTTGAGGTGCCCGGGCATACCATTCGGATAGGAGGCTAGTGGCGGTCCGGATTGAGGCGTCTTACACAGACTATATTTGAGTCAAGCCAAATACAGTTATAATTAGAGAGGGGAAGGTAGAAGCATGCAGATAAGGTATATTTGACCACTGAATTCAAGACCAATATAATGAAAAACAAAGAAGACAATTATGAGAATATTTGAGGATACATACCCCATTGATCTCACTTATTAATAAAGAGTACTACAAGAGACCAAAACAGGTCAGTCATGCCATTGGAAGCATATTTCTGTGCCATGATCATAGCTTTTTCCTAGGTCCACCAAACACGGACCCCTACGTCTTATCATCCAGTGAAGCGCATGATCAACAATAATTGCACGTATGTCGTCGGTGAAAATGTCAAACCAATGAAATTGATTCTCCCATCGAAAACCACAGAAGAACAATGTGCCTCCAAAAAATTTGGGTCGAAAATGGAATGCGAAATGGCCTTTATAAGGGAGGCTTTGTACCCCTAAATCATCATCCCTAGATTTACAATGAATGGTGAGAACTACACCTTCTCCAATATCGTTGGTGACGCTAGCATGAACCATAGAGGGTTGCCAAAATGCTGCTTCGCATACTGTTTGAAGAAGCAAGATGACAAAAATCAACTGCAATGTGTATTTTCCCATGTGTTGAACTATATCTCTTAATTATTTTGTGGCGAAAGCAGTTAATAGAGGGCTTTATTTATATAAGCTTTTGTGCATGGTGCATTTGCTTATATTGGCAGGTATTTTTTTTTTTTTGGTAAGATATCACACCGGAATCTTATCAGATTTAATAAGGGTTCTCTCTCATCAAATCATGGTAGTAGTGGGTGTGTTTGGATTAATTTTTTTTCTAATCATTAATATAATGTATTTCTAAATAAAATACTCATTTTAAAAATATTGAAACTATAATTTATTTTTAAATGATTATAAAATTTAAAAAAATTTAATTTATATGAAAAATAATTTAATTCAATCGATTTTACTAAATTAATCTCCAAACTATAGCAAACACATGATGTATATTTTAGTCCTATATTGTTTTATATCAAACAAATCAAAATGTTTCTATAAAAAAAATAATCAAAATGTTAATTAAATCCAATCTAATCCCATAAAAGTAGTACCAAATAAACTTGCACATTTGACCATTCATTAACTTTTTGGCTTATAAGGAAATATCAATCTTATATATAACATTTCAATTTTTTATAGTATGATTAAAAAACATCAATTTATTATGTTTGACCGAAGTAATTACCTGCTTTTAAATAATTACTTGTTTTAGCCTAATCAATTAATTTAATATGGAAATCAAATTCCATGATTGTAGCAGATATGTTAGCAATTAACATCCCACACACGCGTCCCCTTTACGTGTGTGGGATGTTGTCTTACGCTATGCCTTGCGATGTAAAATTCTACACGTAATTATTGGGTTTTCAAAAGTAAAAGAGAAAGTTTTTAATATTTTCAAGCGAAAGAAAATGATTTAGCATTTCAAAAAGAAAAAGAAATTTTCAAGGCCAATAAACCACCCATGATAGAAAATATGGAATTGGCAGAAAAGATAGAAAAAAAAGTTAAAGATCCGTATAGAGCCCTATGTGTGTGTGGCAAGTATTGGGGTGTCACTAGTATTGGGGGAATGAATGACTCGTTCCACCTAGAGTTTGTCAGAGTTGGGGTTGAGTCTATCGAGTCGCCTCCACATGTAGGGTGATATCTCACGCCACTTATGCATGTAGCATTCTGCTTTGTGGTGGTAGGAGGTCTTTTAGAGTCACGGTGAGCGGCGCTAGTTTAGTCGCCACGTGACATCACATTGCACGACACTAGTTTACTTGGCATGTGACTAAATTTTCACTCACATTGTACGGCTAGTTTAGTTGCTATGTGGTCAGCAGCTTTACTGGGTTCCATTTGGGCATTTAGAAAAGAAATCAAGTAAAAGAAGCAAAAGATTTTAAAGTTTGACGATAATTTAGTATTATATATTTATATATTTTTTAACAGTATAAATGAAGTTTTATATTTTTATGCTTGACAACAATATAGAAAGTTTAGTTAAATTTTAGTAAATTATAGATTTTATGATCTGAAAAGAAATAGAATGATTCAGTATTAGAAAATCTCATTTAGAAATGAAAATATTTAAAAAGAAGTGATTTTAAATGTTTATGGAAGATTTTATAATCAATTTTAGTATATTATATCGTTTATGTATTTATATGAGATTTTTATAGGTTATTTATTAGAAGTTTAAGATTTACGGATTTTAAAAACTGTTTAAAGAATTCATTTTTAAATGTTTTCAGAGGTAAGTTTTTAGAAAAGAAATTTTATCAGTAAAAGATTACTTCACTTACTAGTTTCATTAGCTCATATTTTCTACTTTGTTTTCGAAAAACCTCTCCAGGTGCAGATCAAGTAACCGTAGTGCCAGATCTCCTACACGGGACTAGGTGGGCCAACTTCGACATGATGCTTATTGAGATATTATGTTTTATGAATGTATATATTTATAAATTTTAATGTATATATATTATAATAATGTTTTAGAATTTATATCAAAATTTAGTCTCAGCAAAATGATTTTGAGTTTATAATAATTAAAGTATGTTTGTGGTTGGATTGTGGAAAATGAATTTAGGGCTAGAGGCCCAGAAGTTGAGATAGATATGCTATAGAAGTGTATAAAATTATTTTTGAAACTTTTGCAAGGTGGCATGTTTAGAAAACAGTCGTTATGCTGCCCGAATTTTTATAAAACTGTTTTGCAGAAGTGTTAGATTTTAAAAGAAAAAATTTCCTCATGTTTCCATAATTTAAAGAAGATTTAGTAAAGTATAGAAAAGATTTAGAAAAGTAGACGACTTAGCTTCATGGGAATTTTCAGCGGATTAGATATCCTAGAGGGTTACCGTGAGGTTGCCTAAGGAATGAGGCCTGTCACTAGGCTTCAATAAGTTCACTCTTTTTTGTTTTATTTCAAAAACCTCCTCAGTGCTAGCGTAGGTGACCAAGGCACGAGATCCCTCTGTTAGAATAGGTGGGTGCAGATTCGACGCTTGCTTCTTTTGCATGACATATGGAAGTTGAAAAGTCTCTTCTTTTTTGTACTTTCTTGATATGTTTTATGGCATTAAAAATAATTACTTATATTTATGTTTTTGATATGTATAAAGTGGTGTAAGTTTTATTGAAGTGGTGAAAAGTATTTATCTTATCTAAGTTAATTTCTTATGAGCTTTTGGTTATGGTTTTTAGCCTATGGCTTATGGTTTTATATGACTTTAAAGTTATGTGGTTTAAGTGGAAAGAAAGTTTGAGAATATGTTTGTGGAAGAAGTTTGGGTTGGATAATGAAAATAGTTGAAAGTGTATTTTTATTGCAGGTATTTTGGGAATGTTAAAAACACAGTCGTTATGTTGTCAGATTTTTTTTAAAAAAAAAAAAAACCAACCCATTCTTGACTTAAGAAAGTGAGGGAAGATTAAATGATTTTAAGGGTTTGCTCCACATTTTTTTACCTCAATCAGTAGGGTTTAGAGGATTCTGTTGGGGTGCCAGCAGGGCTTTCGGATGCTAGTATGGTATGATCCGGATTAGGACTTGTCACATCCATCCAAAAGTAATAAAATCATTGACCAAAGTACCATGCTTATAGCTAAAGCATGAGGAAAAAAAAAAAAAAAACTAGTCTGAGAGCTAAGGTGACATGACCTATTCCGACTATTCTCTTGAATTTAGAAATTCCATGAAAACTGTGATATTTCTTATCGAAATTTGGATTTTAATAAAAACATTTTAAATATTTCTTATTAACTCATGACTTCCTTATAAAATTCAGTCTCAATAAAACAGAAAACTGTACATTTCTCATGTTGGATCTATGTATAAAATATTCACAAAATATTTGAAAAAATTATTTTATTTGAAAAAGTATTTTTGAAACATATTTAAGAATCTGATTAATTAAAATAATCTACCCAATAGCAAAATTATCATCATCATATGACCTTCTCAAGATATACAATAATCTGTATCAACTACGACAGATCCTTGAAAAATTGGGTTTTATAAAAAAGTGAGTGCTAACGCCAAGTGAATGCATATAATTTTTAAAAACTAGATAAAATCATTTCATTTCGATAATAACTATCACAATAATATAATACAAATAACAAAAATAAAATTTCAATAATTCATATTCAATCATATCTGAAAATAATATGAATTCACATTTAATTCATTTTGTATCATAATAAATTGAAAACATTTGTATGGATCATTTCTGCACATTTATAAAATCTCAATCTACACCAATCTAGTACCCGGAAAACCTAGTCATATGTGGTAGAGATACTTAATACACACGCAGAGCGAGGAATAACTGGTCATACACGTGCTGACGACTCTCTAAGATTTACACATGTGAGCTGTGATCGTTAGAGGGAAGTGTTCTACAAGTCTCATTTTAATCGTTTCCAGAATTCAATTCATTTTATATGCAAATTGTATAATTCTAGTTCTAAATATTATAATTCTCAATAACTCTTTTTTTATAATATAAATAAATATTCTATAATCAAATAAAAAAATCATAATTCATATATTCAAAGAAAAAATCATAATTCGTAATCAATAAATCAATAGACAAATTAAATAATTTTCTTCTAATAACAATTAAATAAATAAAACTTGAAATTTAAATAATATAATAAATCAATTTAATTAAAAAACAATCCAGTAAATTCATTAACTAACAATTAATTCATTTCTAATAATCCATAAATAATAAAATCTGAAATCTATAATTATAGATAATTAATTCAAAATAAATAAAACAATATACTCACATAACTCCTATGCTCATATCTATGTGTAATATGGATTCCCGTCTAATTCTTCATAATCATGGATTTACCCTAAATCACCTAAAACTCAATTTAAAATTTATGAAAAAATTAACTAATTTTTGGATTCCAAAACCTATTGAAATAAAATACTTATCTAAATAATTCAGACACCCAAATAATTCCGCTCAAGTATCTTGAATTTTTTTCTATTTTTCCTCTCTTTTTCTTACGGTCTTCGTCTTAGTATGTATATATTTTTTTGCTTTCTGCTGGTCGGATTCTGTACAGTGTTTTCTGCCTTTGTTGCTTCTAAGTAATAACTTGTATATATATATATATATATATACAGACAAAATGCAGCCGTTTCATCTCCTTTCATGCATGATTTTTTTTTTTTTCTTTTCTAATTTGATTTCTCATTTCATCTTCATTTGATTTATTTTGTTGCTAGAAAATCATTCCAATTAATTGAGCTTGCTTGGTCTGGCCAGAAACACTTTATTATTATTATTTTTTCTATTGGACTTCTTAAATTAATTTCAACCCACTTAAAATTTAAGCCTTCAATTAATCTTCTTGATCAATTTGGATTCGGAGCCTTACATAAAGAGCCCTCAAATAGAGTAGAATAATGTCCGTGATTATGGGTCCAACATTAGATTGGGGATGATTCTTTTTGTTTTGAAGACTATGACCTGATCATTCAAATTTCAACACGGCCATAGACCAGAATCCGAGCCATTTGATTCCTGATACGCTTCTGAGGTTTCTGTTTGACACTCCCAAGTTGAATTTCTTATCAAACCAGCCATAACTTGCTCAATGTCAGTCCTAATGATAGCTAGCTCCCATCGCTAATCAACATGAATTTTGTGATTTGTATGTTTTCTTCTACTTTTGCATTAAATTCTCATGTTTTGAACTGCAACAATTAATAATTTAAAAAATATATTATTAATTACAGGGATTTCAACTTATCTTATTCTTGAGTTTAACAAGCAATTCACCTTTGAAGGCTATACATCAATTCTAATTTTCGTATAGCAATCTATTGTCATAATAATTAAATTTGACACAATTCATATTTAATAAAATTTATAATAATTTAAAAAAAATAAAAAAGAATATGAATATAAATCAATCACATGCATTGCATGATGCCATCCACCCAAGAATGAAGCTAAAGGAATCCTACTAATGCTTATTAAATAGCAGCAGATAGGGTCGGCTCAATGCCTAAGACCTCCCTCATCTTGTTCAATTTATTAAGAGCTAGTTTTTTCTTAACAATATTATTATAGATCACATCACATTACAATATATTGCAAAAAATAATAATAACAAAAAATCTCTTATTTAAAAAATATCCTAACATACAAGAGGGTGTAAACTTTCCATTTCCGAAAGAAAACAAATGAAGTAAATGATTAGAAATCATGAGAGGCGCATAATATTGAAGATACATCCACATTGATCTCACAATTAACAAGAATGTTAGAGATATGAAAACAGGTCATTTCATGTCCACCTAAAGCATTGTTCCTTTCCGTGCTTTTTGTTTGTTGTTAGGTCCACCAAACATGGACCGTCTGGTCTTATACTCCAATGACATGGATCATTTAATTATATTTTTCATTATAAACAATTTTAGCTATATTTTTATAATTGTAAATATCAAACCTATGAATTGGTTCTTCCATTGAAAACTACAAAAGTACAATGTTTTCCCATAAATGTGGGGTCTAAAATGGAATGAGAAGCTGCCATGATAAGGGGAGTACTTTTTGCCCGAATATCATCATCCTTAGATCGACAATGAGCAGTAAAACCAGAATGAAAGAGCCATTCGAATTTCCTGAAGCGCTTCTGAGATTTCTATTAGACTTTTATTGTTTGTTCATGAATTTAACAAGCAATTGAAGTCTATACATCAATTCTAATTTCGTATGACAACCTATTGTGACAGACCCCTTTCCCTAGGACGATTTGCCGCACTTACGGTGACCCTCGTAGCTAGTCCTTCGCACTCGACTAAAGGATCCCTGCAGAGCTAAGCCATTGTTCTTTCTAAAACCTTTTCGAAAACAGTGGAAATGGGGGAAATTTTTCATTTTATTTCAAAAACTTGTAAAATAGTTATAAAAATTTGGATGACTATCTCATCCATTTTTCGACTTTGCAACCTTGTAGATTTAAAAATTTAACACTTCTAAAATATCACAAATCATTTTCCCAACCTACAGAGTCTCAGCTATCATTTTCAACACAACCACAACCACAATTTCACATTTCAATTTACAAACACATTATCAACTAAATCATATGTCATGCATCATTTACTCCAAAAACATAATTTAAATCCACAAAGGATATTTACAAACCACGTAGAAAGAATAAATATATACAACAGCTTTTAAAATCGAACAAATACAAAAAGTAGATAATCACATGAGCAGTGTCACCGTGGTTGTCTGATATCGTCTCGGGGTAATTCCGCAGCTATGGTACCTATGCGTGGGGAGGTTTATTTGAAAAACTACAGAAAACGTTTGTGAGTTTTGAAAACCCAGTGAGTATCATATAACATATGTAAAACCATATTTTCATAAAAACCTCCCTAAAAGAGTTTAATAATTTTAAATCAAATTATTATTTATTCTAAATTGATCTTCATGCATTAATATTATAAATTACCAGTGTTGGGTACGATTTTTAAATTTCATAAATGGAGCTATTATGGTTGCAGAGTTTTCATTCTAAAAACCTTTCCTTTTTATAGAAACGAACTGTTCGAACGTTGCTAGCTAGGTGTCCTGCTAACCAGCCCCTTTCATTATTATAAAATTGGATATGTTCGACTACCGCTCGTAGATGTCCTGCCAACTAATCCGGTTCCCGTTAACCTCTAGTGACCCGTGGCCACATGACACCCTAGTATGAGTGGGCTCCTGTAGCACTCTCTAGTCGGTTCAAGTAGCGAATACTACATCGCTATAGAGGCGAACTCTGTCTTCGCTCGGGTGTAAGTTAGCTATAATATGACCCTCTACGTGCATTGCACTAATCTCTCAGACATTTGAACGACACGACTACTTGTCGGGTACCTCCCCGATTAGTATAGTTAGTGATGTATCGACACTACTAACTATACCAATGCATGCATTCAGGTACTCAAACCCAACCAGTAATATTTTGATACTTTTTGGGGTAAGCCATACGTTTTACTTTTCGCCTTTTTAAAACTAAAATCCCTTTTATATACAATTCAAAACAAAAAATTATCGTTTAAACGAAAATACAAAAAACTATATTATCCGTTACCATGCAACATATCATTTAAATCATATTTCACTTTTACCAAAACGTTCAAACATGCATGAAGACATTAATTTTATAAATCAAATCAATACAAAACTCCATAGAAAATCATTTTGATACTCACCTTAACTAACGATCACTTTCGAATAGCTTTCCGGAAGGTCTAAAACACTCCCTATCTTTCTTCCCTTGCTCCACGGCTTGCTCGTCACCCATTTTTTTCCTCGAAACCACCCTCTTTCTCTTCGCGTTGACTTCATTTTGGACTGGTTTTGGGAGTTATGGTGGTAGATCTGAGCTGGGTTCGGTTGGATCTTCCTCTCTTCCTTCTTCTTTCTTCCTCTCCTCGCTCTCTCCTTCTCATCTACCTTAGTTTCGCCGTCGAGTCCTGCATGCTTTTCAGTCTGTGACAGGTCTGATTCCGATCGTGGTTCGGTGTCGGCTTGAGCTGGATTTGGCGAGCTTCTCGACTGGATGAGCTGGGCTTGACATTGGGTTCAGGTGGCCAGAGCAGCTCGGTCGGGACGGCAGCTCGGTGTCGTTTGTTCTATGTGATTTCTGCTCCGCTTCAAGACGAGCTCAGGTCGTGCTTCGCGGCTGGTTTACATGTGGTTCGAGCTGGTTTTAGGTGGGCTTGCGGCTGCTCGGTTTCTACATCGACATTGGCGTTCTCTTTTTCTTCTTCTTCTTTTCTTCTTCTTTTCTATTCTTCTTTCGGAGACAAATCTATCTTTTTTTTTTTTTTTTCTTTGTGATTCAATATCACATTTTCATTTCATGCTTTCCTCCACAAACAACTTTAAAAATGACAGTCATGTCCTGAGCAAATTTCATTCTTTCCCTTAGCTTTTAGATCAATTCTAGCTTGACCACAATTATTAAAACTTATCTTCAATTTAGTCCCTTGTCATCTAAAATAATTACTCGATTTCGTTCACCATTTTATCTTTCGTTTAATCTCCAATCGAGTTTAAATCGATCTCTAAAGATTCTCTATAACCTTAAGCACTTCAATGGACCATTTAGGATCTCTAATAATTATTTAGGGACTATTTCTAGGAAAGTCGTAAAAATAAAATAGAGGATTTACATATTGTCATGATAATTAAATTTGAAATCATATTTAATAAAATTTTATAATAATTTAAGAAAGAAAAAGACCATGAATATAAATTGCATCGCATAATGCCATCCAGTGACGAACATATAAATTTATATGAGATGGGGTACTAGAAATAAAACATATTATATACAATAATGCTAGAATCAAACTATGATGTAAATACTATTAATTGATGTACCAATACATATTAAATTTAAATATATATATATGACACATTCTATAATATATTTGGATATTAATACACCTGACAATTATAAATGATTAATTATATTTTCAAATTACTGATTGTGTTTTATTATATCTAATTATATATTTATTATATTTGATTACAACTAAATAAGTCTAATCCTATTTATAACTATAGTATATATTTAATTGTAATCAAATATAATAAAATACAATCAATAGTTTTAGAATGTAATCAGTTCAGGTATATCAATACCCAAATGTATTGTAGATGACCCCTAATATATATATATATATATATATATAATTGTAAGTTATCATACCAAATATCTATTAAAATCTATCGAGATTGAACACCGTATGTATGACTCAAAAATTAACACATTAATATTATGAGACTCCTACACAAGGGGTGGACCTACCTTTGGACCTAGACGAGACATGTGTTCCTCCTAATTTTTTTTGAAAATTAATTATGGTTATGATATTAATCATTGCATATTTAAATATATAAATAAATTGTTATATATAACTATCGAAGTGAATGAGATCATAGAAATGGAAGTGTATTGATTGCTCAGAGTTTGTATTATGTGGCAGTATGGGGGTTTAATTCCGTCCCTTACTAAAAACTGCAGCATTTTTCATTTTTTTTTAAATAATGTAGAGTATCATGCCATAATGACTCTAATCAAGTAGCCTTTGGAATTTGTAATAATTTAATTTCACAATGCGTTATTATTATTGCAAACTATAAACAGTTTTAACACAATTATCATGAACTATTTTTTTTTATCAACAAATTATATTATATTTACACAAACTATTGACTATATATATATATAGATTTTTAATTTTTCAATCTTTTGTGTCTCTCTCACTTCTCATTATCACTTGGTGTATGTTGTCGATAATTATTTAAAGAAGCTATCAAACATTTACATTATTGAAACCAAATTGATTTTTTTTTTTAAACATGGAAGTTCTTTTATTCTTTTGTTAATGTTGTTCAAATAAGAATCAATAAAGTTTAAGTGAAGAAGAGTGAGTTTGTGAGAAAGTGCTCTGTAGATTCGTAAAGAGAAATGAGATACGTGAGTAACTAGAGAAAAGTGAACTATAATTATTTTTATCTTTAATTTTTATTTTATTTTATTTTGTTATAAAATGTCTTCTCTAATATAAAAGTTTGGGTCCACCACTTCTCCTACAACAAATGGAAAAACTCCTCATACATACTTGTAAAGATGCAAGATAGAATTTAAACCCCTATTAAGGATGTCAATGGGAAGTGCATTAATCATTTGAACTATACGTGGATGTGAATTTAAATGACTAAATCAATTATATCACTACTAAGTTCTATAGTATTACTATTTACTACCAATAATAGTTATAATGTTTAAAAAACTAATATCATAACATAGTATATGATTTTATAAAAAAATTATTGAATAAAAAAGTTAATATCAAATCAAAATAACACACCTAATAAATGAATTTGGATAAAATCACACTTATATTGTAATTAAAATATTTTTAAGAAACAAATCAATAAAATAATAAAATCAACACTATCTTACAACAAAAGAAATGAAAGATAAAAAATAATTAAAACATTCCAATCTATTGGCAATTTTGATCTTACAAATTTAGATAAAGAAAAATTCACAAATTAGATGTTAGTTAAGTTGAAAGTTAATACAATTTATAAAAAAAAAACTTTAAAAAATATATAATATAGAGTGTAAAAGTTTAATAAAAATAAAAAATTCACTAATTTATCTCATAAAAATGTAATTATTGTAAGATTCAAATTCATGTGGACCTAAGAGATTACTTGAGTTCAAACAATTGAAGCGCAATTTATTGTCATTAATTTGGTTTAGTCAAAGTTTTAAAAACAATGGAGCATATGGACAAATATCCACTAGGTGGATATTTTTAAAAGAAACCAAATATTGGATGTAAAATTAGAAATGAGAATTAGACAAAAATGAGCGTAGGGAATATGAGAGAGAGTTGGTGGACAATATTATTTAAAGGAAGAGACAAGTTTTGCAGGATCAATCAGTAGACATCATATATATTGTAGGACTTCAAACTTTCATTTTATGATTAATAGTGAATTTATGGATGAATAGTAGCAATTTCGGGTGAATAGTATCCGATGAATAGTGAAAATTTGAGATGGACCCCGGAAAATCAAATATATTTAGAATGGTTAGTAGGACCCAATAAAACTGAAACGGAGTAAAAATGAGTTCATTTGGGTAGTTTCTGAAGGTTCCGAAAGTTACCTGATGAAAACACCCTTACAGATAGAATTGTGAATAATGTTGATCTAAACTCCGTTTGAATTTTTTCTGAAGTCATGGATTGAACTTTAAGATACCTAGTTAGAGTATTGTAAAGTCAATTTGATGAATGGGTGATCATAGAATTAATTTGGAATTTATTTCGGAATGAATTGTATTAATTTTAATATTAAAGGTATAAATGAGATTTTATTATATTAAACCCATTCTAAAAGCACAATCCATGTGATTATTGATGGACCATTGGTGGATTAACACCTAATAGTCATCTTTTGACTAAATTTGTGGTTGAGATTAATTAGAATTGATTAAAGATAATTGAATGGATAATTATGAGTGATTATGGACCAATTGGATTAAAACAACTCACTAAGGACTTGATGGTCATTTCCATGATTTTAAAGGGGCAAGATGAGATTGTGAAGGAGCTATAAAAGGGGTGATGACTGACCAAATGAAGGAAAAGAAAGAGATGTATTCGGGCAAACAAAGAGGAATCGAGAAACCAAATAAAAGAGAGGGGTGTGTGTGCAGCCATGGAAGAGACCAAGAGAGCTGCTGATCCAAGGCAATTTTCACCAAGTTTCTGACCATCCTAGCTCCAAGAATCATCAAGGAAAACAAGGTAAGTTAGTTGGTTGAATTTATAGTTAAATTGGCAGCGTTTTTGATGAGTTTTTATCGGTTTTGTTGAAGATGGTGGTTGATGGACGAGTTGATGTTGTTTGTGAGTTATTTGAAAGTTGTTTATCATGATTTTAAGCTTAGAATTGAATTAGAATGTGATATGAGTTCGGTTGGATTTTGTTAGTGTGTTGAATGTTAGGGTTTGAATGGATGATGATGATAATGATGGGTTTAATTACTGAATGTTAGATGAGTTAGATTGATGGTGATTTGTGTGATTTAATTGAAGAAAAATGAAATGAATGATTGTGTATTTGTGGACGTAGTGGACAACAAGAATGGGTGCCTAGTATGGGTGTTGGATTTTAATGTGTTTAAGGGTTTTGGTTAATGAATTAATTGGTATGAGGATAATTGATGGAAGGAGTTTTAATTAAATGGATGAATTGGTATGAAATTTAATTTTTGTTAGGTTGAAGGGCACCTTGAATTTAATTGAATTCATGTGATATCATAGGGTATTAAAGTGTTTGAATGTGTATGATGTTGAATAAATACCAATGGAATGGAAAGAAATGGAAATTAGAAAGTGTTGGATGAATCAGTAATGAAATTAGTTTGATGTAATTGAAGTTTAGTTAAGGAAATGTGAATTTATTTTAATTATGGAATGGACATGTTATTGATGGATTTTTGGGCTTGGAATGGTGAATTATAGATGACCAAATTGAAGTCCAAAAGTGAAGAAAAAGGAGAGGATTGATTAGCCACCAAGTGATCAAAATAATAAGTGCAAAATTATATTTTCATTAATGTTATGTTAAAGTTGTTTTGATTGTGAAATAATTCAATTATTTCATGTTGTTATGGAAACTAATACGTGATTTAAATGTTCCATTTTTAATTTGAATGTGTTATGGTTTATGCATAAAAAAATATATGCAATGATATGTGAATTATATGCCACTCAAAATGATATATGGTTTTTATGAGCAAGTGAAATAAATGAAATTTAATTATGAATGACATAAAGAAGTTATTAGGTTTTCAAACCCAATGGATTACACTATCTGTTATGGAATTAACGATAACTAAAAATATATATTTGTTTAGACCCGATCGGAATATCCCTACGTGTATGACAAGTCATGGAATGGTTTGTCACTAACTCTAGGGGGAATTGAGTCTGTCAGTCGAGTGGCATCCCCAAATATACGCGAGGGATATTATTTCACTTCGTGTGTAGGACCCCAAACTTTGATTTTATGACCGACAATGAATTTATAGATGAATAGTAACATTTTCGGTGAATAGTATCTGATGAATAGTAAAATTTTGAGACAGACCTTGGAAAATCGAAAATATTTAGAATGGTTAGTAGGACCCAATAAAACTTAAACAAAGAAAAAAAAGAGTCAGTTTGGGTAGTTTCTGAAGGTTTCGAAAGTTACCCGATGAAAACGTCTTTACGGACAGGATTGTGAATACTGTTGACCTAAACTCTATTTGAATTTTTTTCCAAAGCCATGGATTGAGTCCTAAGAGACCTAATTAGACTATTGTAAAGTCAATTTGATGAATGGGTGATCATAGAATTAATTTAGAATTTATTTCGGAGTGAATTGTATTAATTTTTAATGTTAAGGGTATAAATGAAATTTTATGATATTAAACTCATTCTAAAAAGCACAATCCATGTGATATTGATGGACCAATGGTGGATTAACACAATAGTCACATTTTGACTAAATATTGTGGTGAAGATAAATTAGAAATTGATTAAATTATGTGTGGTTGGATAATTATGTAAGTAATAACCAACTAAAAGTGTGATTAGTGTAATTAAGGGATATGTTTGGCATTTTAGGTGAATCTTAAGGGCAAAATGGTCATTAAGGGAGCCTAGTATATAAAGTTGAAGCCCAAATGAAATCCAAACAAGAAGCAATTCGGGCAACCACAAAGGAGAACCGAAAAGGGAAAGAAAAAAGGGGTGTGTGCAACCGAAAGAAGAGAAGAAGATGGAAGAAGTAAGGTTGTTGTTTGGGGTGATTTCTCTCAAGTTTTTCATCCATCTTAGCTCTAAGAATGATCAAGAAAACAAGGTAGGTTCGTGGTTAGAATGAATGGATTTTAAATGTTGAAAGTGATGAGTTTGCTTATGAATTAAATGAAGGAGAATGGGTTACAATGATGAAAATGAATTAATGGTTAATTGGGTTAGTTTAAGATTAGTTTAAGGATTAATATGGATTGTTAGGATTGGTTAATAAAAATGTGATTTTGTTTAACTATGAATGAGCTTGTTATTGATGAAATTTTGGGACCCTAAAATGGTGGTTTATAGGTGTTCAAATTGGGCAAACAGAAAGTTAAAAAGGGGAGGATTGATTAGCCACCAAGTGATCAAAAATAGCGAGTGCAAAATTATATTTTTACCATTTTATGTTAAAGTTGTTTTGATTGTGAAATAATTCAATTATTTTATGTTGTTATGGAAACTAATACATGATTTAAATGTTCCATTTTTAATTTGAATGTTTATGGTTTATGCATGAAAAATATATGCAATGAAATGTGAATTATATACCATTCAAATTATATATGGTTTTTATGAGCAATTGAAATAAATGAATTTATTGTGAGTGGCATAAAGAAATTATTGATTTTTTTCAACACCCAATGGATTACACTATCTGTTATGGAATTGACAATATCTGAAAAAATATATATGTTTAGACCCGATCGAAATATCGCTGCGTCTATGGCAAGTTTTGGGATGGGATGTCACTAACTCTTGGGGGGAATTGGAGTCTGTCAGTTGAATCGCGTCGCCAATATATGCGAGAGATATTATTTCACTTCGCGCTTGCACTATGGATTTAATCCGTAGCGTGTTAGTGGGATGTCTTCTGTATATGCTAGAAAGTGTGAAGGACGCTAGGCGTGAAACACTGATGGTTGTCCACTAGGTTGGGGATAGTGGTTCATCCCGACCAGTGCTGTGACCATATCTGTCTGTACTTTAGAGATCCATTGGTGGTTTTGAATTAACTGAACTTCTAGTATATCTGAAATTGTTTGAAATTCTGTTCTATATATGAAGTTTATGAAAATTTTGACATTGATTACCATTTTTAATATAATTTATCTGCTAGTTCTAAATTTTGTTATTTTGAATATGAATTTTGTTAATATCGATTTCTGAAGTTATATTTTTGAAAACTATAAGAAATAGAAATTTTTATAAATGTTTTAGAGAGGTTACCGCTTTAGAAAATAATTTAAGTTAGTAAACCTCGCACTCATTGAGCTGTTCGTAGCTCACATTTTATAATTTTTGTTAAAAACCTCCCCAGGTTGCAAGTTCTAGCCAACAGGATCCACGTTCCCCTTCATCCGAATAAAAGCGGCTGAAGAAATAAAATTTCTGTGAATGTATAAGTAGCAATGCACAAAAGAACATATGAACTTTATTTTGGTTGTAAATATTTTGAATGTAAATTATTATTTTGATTTTAAAATTCTAGATTGTTAAAGAATTTTTTTTTCAAAGTTGATATTAAACTGATTTGATTTGATTTCCTTAGAAATTGTGGCTAGGGATTGCCTTTGAAATGGGTGTGAGGTCCAATTGGAAATTGAGAAAATGTGTGAAAGTTTAGAAGTGTAAATTTTGAATTGTAGGTTAATTTTGTAAGCTTTGGTAATCCTGAAAAATAGAGGAAATTCTGCCGAAATTTTTAAAGAAATTTTAACTATAGAAAACAAATTTTAATTAATTTTAAGTTTATCTGAATTCTGATGATTTTCAGTTCTAGGCTTTACTCATCGGACTCCCATGGATGTAGCGGAATAGAATCCAGAGGATTATGTACGGTGCTAGACGAACACCTGGGCCCTGTAAAGGAAAAGGCGGGGCTGGTCCCGTCATCGCCCTCGCACTATGGATTTAATTCGCAGCGTGTTAGTGAGATATCTTCTGTATATGCTAGAAAGTGTGAAGAACGCTGGGTGTGAAGCATTGATGACTGTTACTAGTGCTGGGGATAGTGGTTCGTCTTGCCTAGTATGCGTGACCATTATCTGTATGCTTCTGGAAATCCATTGGTGGTTTTGAAATTATATGAAATTCTGTTATATCTGAAATTGTTTTGAAATTTGTTATATAAGAAATTTTATGAAATTTTATGAAATTGATTACTATTTTAATATAAATGTGTATCTGCTAGTTTTGAAATTTATTATTTTTGGAATTTGAATTCACTCTGAATTTATATTTCTGAAAACTGTAAGGAATAGAAATTTTTATAAATGTTTAGGGAGATTATCATTTTAGAAAAGAATTTAAGTTAAAAAACCTCGCACTCACTGAGTTTTCATAGCTCATATTTTATAAATTTTTGTTAAAAAAACCTTTTCAAGTGAAGGTTCCAGCTGACGGGATACACGTTTCCCTCCATCCGAATGAAAGTGGCTAAAGAAATAAAATTTCTGTGAATGTATAAGTGACAATGCACAAAAGAATGTATGAACTTTATTTTTGCAATAATTAGTCATAATTTAATTATAGTTAACTTTATTCTATAATGAAATTAAATTGATTATTTTTGGATTGTAAAGTTTTGGATTTGTAAAGAAATTTTTTTTTAAGTTGATATTAAACTGATTTGATTTTATTTTCTTAGAAATTATGGCTAGAGATTGCCATTGAAGTGGACTTGAGGTCCAATTGAAAGTTGAGAAAATGTGTGAAACTTTAGAAGTGTAAATTTTGATTTGCAGATTGATTTTGTAAATTTTGGCAATCTCGAAAAGCAAAGGAAACTCTACCGAAATTCTTAAGAAATTTTAAAATATAGAAAATAAATTTTAAGTTTCTCTGAATTCTGATGATTTTTAGTTTTAGGTTTTGCTCCTTGGATTTCAGGCTGGATATAGTGGAATTGTAAACCCTCTATTTTTAATTTTACGGGTTTCCCATAAATACTCCATAACTATTAGAGACCCTAAATGGTCAAGAGAAGCACCTAAGGTTATAAGGAATCCTTAGAGATCGATCTAAACTCGATTGTTATTAAACGGAAAGGTAAAGTGGTGAACAAGATTGAGTAATTATATAATGTGACAAAGGACTAAATTAAAGATAAGTTTTAATAATTGTGGTCAAAGTAAAATTGAGTTAAAAGCTAAGGGAGGAGAATGAAATTTTCTCAAAACGTGACCGTTATTTTTAGAGTTGTTTGTGGAGGAAAACATGAAGCCCAAAAATTGATTTAATCACAAAATGAAAAGCAAATAGCCTCGTCGAACGAGAGAAGAAGAAGAAAAAGAAGAAGAAGAAGAAGCTGGCACCGACCGACCAAGCTCGCCGAACCAATCGCCAAGTAAACCCGTCGCTGAGCAGAAATGAAGACGCGCTCCGACCAGACCTCGTCGACCAGACCTGCAGTTGACGCGAACCAAACCCGACGTAGAATCGCCTGCAGAACAAACTGATCGACATAGGACCAATGCCGACGAGTTGTTCTAGCTAAACCCACGCCAAGCTCGCCAAGACCGAGTTGAACCGAAGCTAAACCAATCCTCCACGCATGCAGAACTGGCGGTAGATCGATGATGAAACCAGTGAAAAACGTGACGAAACCGGGATAGGTTGAGAGGGAGAGAGGAAGAAGAAGGAAAATCCAACCAGAACCCACCTTTTTTCACACCAGATCTCTCACCAAAATTAGTCCAAAAACCGCCCTAAAATCAACCCTAAAACGAAGTCAATGCGAAAAAGAAAAAGGGGTGAGTTGTTTAAGCTTGAAGTTAATGATTTTTTTTGGTGATTAAGTTAATTCGAAATGGATTTTATTTAGATTTGTTTGATGGTTGGTTTTGAGTAAAATTGAGTTGAAAAATAAGTGAATTGATGTTGATAGGGAGCCTAGGAGACCAAGAAAATATAAAAAATTTAAAGAGAAATCAAATCGCGCGCCGAACTAGTTTGAAAGGCAATTCCATAAATTGACCCATAATGCATCTGTTGAGTGTTCGGATGACCTTAACGAGTTTAATTAGGTGTATTGAGATTATTAAAAGTCAAAGATTAAATTTAGAATTCAAAACCAAGAAAAAACCTAAAAATTCGTAGCGAAAATAACTCGTTTTTAGCCTAAAACGCTTACCCGATGACTGTTTCTTTCCGTACCGACACTTGAACTGACTAGATGGCGAGTTGGGGAGATGATTGGTGCAAAAACGGAGGAAGGAAAAGCCCCTGATTGGGCTAGGGAATAGGTTCGGCCAAAAAGGGTCGAAATCGAATGATTTTCATTTTGGACCCCTGAACGCGATTCTGTTAGTGCCAGAACGTCCCTCGGTGATAGTAAATAGGTTCCGGGTGAAGAAAACGGAGTTCGGTACCCTAGAATCAATAAAAAAATGAAAAAGGAAGGTTTACAAGTAAAATGGGTTACTTCAGGGCAATTGTGTAATTTTAGTTATTTCGAGTTTCCAGAAGTTGACGCGAATGTAAATTGTATGTACATATATGTTGTGTAGGTGATGAGCAAGCTGATGGAGTAAGGGAAAAGCGATAGGGAGCGTTTTGGAGCCTTTCGGAATGCTATTCGAAAGTGACCGTTAGTTAAGGTGAGTGTCAAAATGATTTTCCATGAGTATTGTGTTGATTTGATTTATTAATGAATGTTTCATGCATGTTTGAATAGTTTGGTAAAAGTGAAATATGATTAAAATGATAAGTTGCATGGTAACGAATAATATAGTTTTGTATTTTTGTTTAAACGATGAATTTCGTTTTGAATTGCATATAAAATGGATTTTAATTTAAAAAAAAGTGAAAAGTAATACCTATAGCTTTCCCAAAAGTATCAAAATATTACCAGTCTGGGTTGAGTACCCGAAGCGTGTATTCATAGAGTTAGTAGTATCATTACATCACTAACTATACTAACCGTGGGAGGTATCCGCAAGTAGTCGTGTCAGTCAGATATCTGAGAAATTAGTCCAATGCACATAGAAGGTATTATTAGCTAGCTTACACCCGAGAGACAGAGTTCCGCTCTGTAGTGATGCAAGATCACGCTCCATACTAGGGTACCATGTGGCACGAGTCACTAGAGGTTGGCGGGAGCCGAACTGGTTAGCAGGACACTTACGTGCGGAGTCGGACCATTTCTGGTTTTGTAATAATGAAAGGTGCTGGTTGGTAGGACACCTACGAGCGGAGTCGGACCAATTCGTTTAATAAAAAGAAATGTTTTAAAATAAAACCCCGTAACCATAGTAGATCCGTTTATGAAATTGAAAACCGTGCAATATGTATTTTATAATATTAATGCATGAAACTTAATTTAGAATAAATGGATTTGATACGAACTATTAAAATTGTTTAAGGGAGGTTTTTATGAAAATATGGTTTTAAATATGTTATATGACACCCACTGGGCTTTCAAAGCTCACCAAATATTTTCTTTTGTATTTTTCAAATAAACCTCCTCAGGCACATGTACCATAGTTGTGAATTACCCCGAGACAATACCAGACAACAACGGTGATAGTGCTCATGTGATTACCTACTCTTGTTTTTGTTTGACTTTAAAAGATGTTGTATATATTTTATTATATCCACGTGATTTTGTAAATATTCTTTGTGGTTAACTTAGATTTAAAT
>JAIZFV010000225.1:0-47066 GCA_021234005.1 Nephelium lappaceum | reverse complement strand
TATGTTTTTTTGTGTAGTATACGCGTGGCGGTCTTATGTTTGATTACATGTCGACTAGTATTTACCGGGTCGGGATGATTTGGACTAGTTCGGTTTAGAACATTGACTTGGAAGGTCTTTTAGATAAACTAATAACCAATACAAAAACGCCGTGTAAATAGCTGTAAAAAAGGAAATAACCTAAATGACGTGGTACTTTACTTGTAAATTATCTATCGTTTACTCCATGTCAACGTTACTAATTGTAGTATTTAACTATAAAATATAACTATTTAGTATTAAAGGGATATTACATGAAGTTTTCTTTAAAAAAAAAAAAATTATAGTTTTTTTAGCTTTAGATTAGAATTGATTCTTGAATGTCTGATTTTTATCGAAATAATCACCTTATTGGCTCCAACCAAATAGTTTACCCCTTAATTTTTATATTTCAATATTATTAGTGATAATTTAGTTCATTTGTTACCTGTCCTTTGAATTAAAATGTTACATCAATTAATTGAAAAACTATTTGAGATGAATTATTACTAGGATAGAATTCACATGTAACCTAAATATATAGCTTTAATACCTAGAAAATTGAAATTGAACTCACAAACAACCAATTGATTAATCTATTAATTCATAGATTTGTTTTTATTTTTTCTCATTTCTTGTACCCATTCATTAAGTGTTTAACGATATTAACATAGGTTAACTTTAATCGTTAATGTAAGTTATTACACCTTATATATATATATAAAGGATTACACCTTTTATATTACTATTACTGTATTGCTCCTTGTCTGATGATTTAGACAACCATCTGAATAAGATTAACTTAGCAATTTGTGATATAAAATTTTCAAAAATTTTAATGTTGAATCAATAAGCAAAATTAAAATTGAATATTAAATTAAAAAAAATACCAATTTGTTTTGTAAGATGTGTTTTCTTATCAATTCAAACAAAAAATATTTGCCTTATTAAATTGTGAACATAATTATTGTTAAACTATGCTTTCAAGAAAAAAATTATATTCAAACTACAAATTAAAAATATGCATTTCATAAGTCCTTTTAATCATTTTCATAATGTAAGTTATTACACCTTTTACATACATACATGCATATACATACATATATATATATATATATTATTCGAAAGGATTACACATTTTATATCATTATTAGTTTATTACTGCATTGCTCCTTGTCTCATGATTTAGACAATTGTCTGAATCAAATTAACATACCAATTATGATATAAAGTTTTTTCAAAAAATTGCTAATGTTAAATTAATTCTCTTTTAAGACAAAATTAAAATTGAATATTACATTTAAAAAATACCAATTTGTTTTGTAGGATGTGTGTTTCTTATCCATTCATACAAAAAATGTTTGCCTTATTGAATTTGTGAACATAATTATTGTTAAACTATGCTTTCAAGAAAAAAATATATTAAAAATACAAATAAAAACATGCATTTACAAGTCCTTTTAATCATTTTTATTTACTAGGATATCAATATTTTAGTAACAAAACTTTATCTTTTCAAAAAAACTTATAAAACAATTGTTGTTAAAAAACGAAAGTAGAATGATAAGAGAATATGCCCTTTCTAACCCATCTCTTGGGCTGTTGGGCAGATTCAAAAGTCGAATTCAGCGAAAAGACCCCCAAAGAAAATGGAAAAAAAGAAAAAACAAAACATGTTAGCATGACAGAGCTCTTTAAATATTTTGAAAAGTCTTTTGTTGTGAGCCAGAGACGAGGGGGACCGAACTTAATGCGTCGAAGAAAATTATTAGGTCGGATTTTAAGAGAAGGGAAACTTTGTTTTAGTATTTAAGGTTTTCAAAAAATATTAAAATTTTAAATATCTTTTGAAAATAGTTTCTTTTATTTCTAATTTTTCTAAAATTTTTTAAGAAAATTCAAATCATTAGTCAATTGATGATTAACGGTGATAGAAAAGTTTTGATGAAAATGATAAGATGATCTTTTTCATGTAAAATGTTAAGATTGTGATACGTGGATGACTGAGATTTTAAATGTGAAAAAAAATTAAATAATTAAAATATAAAAACTTAATTAAAAAGAGACGAAGAAGAAAAGAAGGAGAAGAATAGAAGAAAAAGATGAGAGAAAGTTATGATGTTGAATTTTTTTATAATTATTAATCATTTTTTTTCTAATAAGTAAAAAAACTTTTGATTATATATTTATTTATTTATTTTAATATTTTAATTTAATTAGGGGATAAAATAATAATTTAATACATTACAATCAAACTGAGGGATAAATGCCTTATTTTACTTTTTTTGCCTCGTTTTTTTGTTAACTGATTGATATTTTGGAATACTTTAAAGGGTTTTAAAAAATTAAGAATAAAAATAATTATTTTTCAAAAGATATTTAAAATTTTAATATTTTTTAAAATCTCAATTACTAAAATTGAAGTTTTCCCTTACGACAATGGTTGGTCCTACCATGAGCCTGTCCAGTGATTTGGGCACCCCCTTACGTTTCTTTTTATGGACCACCAACTCTTTTCATGCGTGTGTTTATCCCCTTTTTCTATACGTTGCACACGCCTTAGTCATTGCATTTATATCATAAACTTATTTATCCAATTTTTTTTTCCCTTAACAATTTGCCCGATATTTTGTTTTTGTTTTTAATGAATAATTACAATTTTTTTAATTTATATTTATATTTATATTTCTGGCAATAAAGATAGTGATTTTTAGGTGCACATGAGATCAGTATTTAGAGTAAATTATTTATATATAATCATAAATTAAGATGTATAATTTCTGCTATTAAACTGTAAAATAACATTGACTAATTAAATTCGAAATAAATATAATAATATTAATCATCATAAACATATAGAGATTAACATGTTATCATTTTTGAAACAGGAATCAAGAATATTTTCAAAAAAAATAAAATAGGAATAAATAATATTCTTTAGTCGCGTAGAGAAGTATATTGGACTTTTAAATCATTAGGAATACTTGAAATGACTTTTTCTTTATGTTATCCAGATTAAGCGAATTGATATATTTGTTTTTTTTTAATTAATTTTACTAAACTTTAGCCAAAAATAGATGAATAATACTACATTTCTAAAAAAAAAAATTTCAAATTTTATATCCAAATGATGTGTTATGATTATCTGTTACAACTATGTTAATTATAGGGTGATGTATTGATAATATGGTAGTTACACATAAACTTGAGGAATCATTTAGACAATAAATTTGAACAAAATTTTGAGTAGTTAAAAATTACGTGTAAAGTGAAATTCATACTTCATAAAAAAAATAAAAAATATATAAAGCTTGGGCCATTGACTGTAAAAACTTTTATAGTCAATAATAATAACAGAAATTGTATAGGACATTTTCATTCTTACCATATTTTACTTGCATATTAATTTAAAATAATATAATAAGTAATGAATATATACATATTAATGATAATTTATTTATATATAAAATGTGTTCATTATCACATCATTAATTGACATACATCAGAAATAAAAAAAATATAATGTCTAGTATTATTATAATATTAATATTTAAATTCATGGGACTAGGAGACATTGATAACTCTATATTTCAATACTATACTTGTTTACCTTGTAATAATTTTTCTTAAAAAAAAAAAAGGTACCATATCTCATTTAGATTGAATGTTATAAACCCTCTCTTCCACGCTTATTACAAGAATTTATATCTTATCATGCGTAAGATATTCCTTTATTTTTTCGGTATTTTAAAAACAAAATCTCTCTTGTGTTGCTATGAGTGTAGAAAAGATATTCCTAGTACATACATAGATCTAGATAAGTTATGACAAATGCTTAACTCAATTGATGTCAGTATTTCTTTGAAAAAAATAAAATAAGAAAAAAAGAAGAAAGAAAGAAAGACACCATTCTATTCTTCTCCAATGCATAGAAATTGGAGTAGAAAATTCAATTCTCAACGAAAACAAATATTTTGTCCGAATTAAAGTTCTTCTAATCTTCTTGTATGAACTTTCAACATAAATATTTAAACACGTGAATTTGAAAAGTATTAACGACTTGTCGTGTAAACCAGCATGAAACTCTTGGGAAATAAAAGAACAACTATAGAAGAAGTTCAAACTTCAACCCCATACTCGTAGTATAATATATGAAAAACAAATAAAAATAAACAGATAATGCTAGAATAATTTCAAAGAAGTGGGTGGTTAGAAGGATTCCAATTGCAAGTGGGTTGAGTCAACTCTTAATTGGAGTTCAATAAACCTGTCTAGTAATAGACTCATAATCATTAAGTCAATGAATTATAAAATTGATAAAAAAAAAAAAAAAAAAACTTCATTCATCAAGGGCTAATGGTGCCCCCTGTAACTTAGCAAGTGTACATTGTCATAGAAAATCACACTTAATTTGTTAATTCTATGTTAAGGTTGCTATCAAGTGTATGTATAATATATATATGGGGTAGATAACCTCTAAATATGTACATAATTATTACATAATTTGCTCATTCTTGGATTAATGATGAGATCGATTACTTAAATCTACTCATATATTTAAAAATAATACATCTACATACTCCAAAAAATGTATTGTCTATCATCTCTCTCCGTAATTATGTTATAACTAGTCTCTCATTATAAATGAAAAAACTAACCAATTTTAATTTTCTCTCTTCTCCTCTTAGTTAACCAAATCTTTATATTTTCTCATTTACAAATACAATAAAATGCCTTACCAACTCTTTGTTTGCTCAACAAACTAAATCTCCCAAAGCGTCATTTTAACCTAAAAGAATTCTATCCATCGTCAATGATGTATTTTTCTTATCAAATCTATCAACTACATAAAAAATATAATGAGTTGCTTTATGGACTAGACTTGCTGCACATACTATAATTGTTATAATACTACAAATAATTTTCAATGTTTTGATGGTCATTACAAATATTGTTTAAACCTTTGGAATACTTGTACTTCGTCGCTCTCTATAACACGCATCAAAATTCAATTCAATGTGCTCAAAGCTTCCATTGAAACAAATGGTTTTGAACCCAAACCATTTTAACTTCTGAAAAGTGAATCTGGACATGTACAAATATTAAACAAGCTTTGTGACAATAATAGAAGTTCAAGTGATAAACTTTTTTCATTTTCACATTGAAGAGAAAAAAAAAAAAAACCTGAAAAAGAAAAATTTAGAGATAAGATAGGAAAGAAGAGAATAAGTAACGGGAAAAAATATACATAAATTAAACATGAAAAGCAAAACAAAAATAAAATGCAACTAAAAATTAGGCCACAAGTGAGTAAGGTGACGGGACGGTTGCCATCATGGCAACCAGCCTCATCAATAATCGATCGTAAGAGTTAATATAAGTAAAATCAATTAATAAATTAGTCAAATCTGAAAGAGGAAAATTTTAGTAAATTTGAAGCCATTCAAATTCATCAATATCTTCGATTTTAAAAAAATATGACTATGATTAATCAATATCCAGAATCTTTAATGTTATAATGGAGGAGAACAAAATGCATGAATGAGACCATAATTATAGATTTAATTATGCTAATGAAATATGGTAAAAATCATTGACAAGTGCTTCCACTTTATAAATGAATGGGATAGGTGTTTTCTTAAAAAAATAAGAGATAAACTCTCATATCAAACCAATTGAGACTAAAACCTAAAAAGAAAGAAGTTCGCACTCGCCTTCTTCGCGACTACGACCAAATCAACCCATCATAACGAGTGGGGGCACGAGCACGGACTCCTTGGTCACCTTTACTTGATATTGAAGACCAACGTCTGCATTTACCTAGTCAATCTGACCATTTGTACCCTAATTTGAGTAATCCGCTTGTTGCCTAAATTATTTTCATAAGCTAATGATTAATTTATACATCCATTTACTTCTAATATACAATCATAGTGGTCGCATTCATCTATTTATATTAATCAAAGAAGTCAAATTTCACCAAGTATTGTATAAACATGTATGAATGGTCTCCATTTATTATAAGAATACGTGACTCATTCGATTTCAACTTTAAAAAATATACATTAACTGATCAAATAAATGATAATTAAAATTATTGTCTAGAATATATGATATTTAACTTGTGTAGTTTTTATCTCAATATATAAATATATATATATATATAAGATTTGACACCGATGGACCAAAATTTTATCATAACTTAATACAATCTTATACTATAATCACAATTTGAATAGTCATCCATGGGAATTTTACAGCTAATATGTAAGATAATTTATAAATATTTTGACAACATGTTATTAATATATTCAACAAGTGATAATGATGACAACATGTAAGATAATTTATAAATATCTAAACATCATTTCTATGGGTTTCTATTTTCCCAACTAAACATGTTATTAATCTATTCAACAAATAGATTTATTAACTTTACTGAAGAATGCATTTGATATTGTAATGTATATAGAGTTTACATTGAATCATAAATAATTTTGACTAAACCAATAAGTTAGTCAACCTCAATGTATATAATGTCATTTATCTGTTTATAATTGCATGTAATACAACTAAAATATGAACGAGACCTTCCATTACTTTTAGTATCTCTTGTATATATAATTATTACAAAACGAATAATTAAATTGATACATTTAACTTTATTATAATTTTAAAATTATAATATCATCTCACATGGTTTAATAATAGAAAACCCTCATTTGATGTGATATTGATCTAGATTTGACTGATTACATCGTAAATAGTACTAAGACAAACAAACAACCCAACGTCAATTGAACTAAAAGGTACCAATTTGAGTAACGAAAAAATTAATTGAATTGCGAGCACGCCTTTTTGACTCAAAACATATATCATAAGAACCCTCATTCAGTATATTAATTTAGATTCGAATAACTAATCATAAATAGTACTAACAAGACAAACAAACAACCTAACATATTGATTGAGTTAAAAGGTACCAATATAAGTAACGAAAAGATTGATTGAATTTGGAACACGTCTTTTGACTCAAAACATATACGTGAGGCCATCTTCAATGTAACATCATTTTGGTGCCAAAATTAGCTTCAATGGAAATACCAAATTGCAACCTGTAAGACCAAACTTGTGTTGGATTTTGTGCCTCTCTTTATTTATTTATTTTTTTAAAATACCAATAATGTCCCTCTTTCTCTTGTTCCCTTTATGTCCTTTATATATTTAATATATTTGTATAATTTGATTAATAATTAGATATACAAATTAAATTATTATAAAATATATATATAGTTGGAATTTTGTTGAGATCTTTAAAATAAGTGTAATATTGAATATATTTATTATTTTTAATATTTTAATATATCTTATAAACAGTAAATTAATATAAAATAAACTAAATTTTTTAATGCATATAAAAATTTATTATCTCAATAATTACTTTATAGAAATTAATTAATATTAGTTAAAGAATTATGTATAAAATATTTGAATATACTATTTACACCACTTTTATGTAAAATATATTGGAGTGCAAAAAAAATTAGTATTGACATCAAAATGGTGTGGAATTTGGTGTCATACATTGGAGATAGTCTGAGAACTTTTATTCAATGTAATACTAGTCTAGATTTGATTATATCATAAATAGTACTAAAAAGACAAACAAACAAGCTAACGTATCAATTGAGCTAAAAGATATACCAATTTAAGCAACGAAAAGATTAATTGAATGGGAGCACGTGTTTGTTGACAGGAAACAAATACTTTGTGGTGTGGGTGTAAGCCTTTTTCTTACATTTCATTTTTTCTTAAACAAGATAAGATAATTTCTTTCAATAGATATTGACAATTAAACATGGCTATTCACCATGTAGAAGTAGAACCACAAAAGCCATCGAGTTTACAAAATTGTATTGGTAAACAGACAAGGGAAGTGTGCTCCAAATCAATCCAAATTGATATTTTACCACCATCATTTCCGCGTTATGTGTTAGCGTTTTCTCTCCACTCGTTCTACACATCAGTCATCACCACACATTGACATCTTCAAACAATTCGGCTTTGCATCTGCCGTTTATGTTATCGCGAACAGCGTACACATCACCAATTCCCACTCTCAGCATCATCAACCGCATTATTATCAATCCGTCTACGTTCTCAATTGTGAATCCGTAGTCAGGTCAACAACAACACGCCAATTTAGAGAACTTCTCCACCATTACACGATATCCTATTCATATCAGACTTTCAGTTTCTTTAAATTGTCACTAATAACATAAATTAATAACTCAATGGCTCTAATCTGAAGACGTCCAAATGGGCGCGAAGACTTTTGGCGTGCAACTTTTCAACAATGGCATCTAAGGTTTTGGGACGGCAACGACTCACGTCACGTTTTACAAAGTTTCCTGGTAGTTAATATCCAGGACCTAGTCGTTGCCGCTTGCCAGCCTGTCCCTGTTTTATTGTTCTTTGAAATTTCCATCGCTATCAACAACAATTGGCATATCCAAATACCCATCCATTGTTTTATGTCCAAAACAAGTGTATCACTATCTATATTGTGTAGTTTAATAGTAGTAATCCAGGTGGTGGCGGGGTTTCCAAAGTTATTTTTGTTGGAAAATTCGTTCTCCCAAAACTTTTTCTTGAAAAAAAAAACCTACCTCCTATACGAAATATAAGAAATAATAAAGAGATAAAATACAAAATAATAACAATCACAACAACACGAGAATTTATCTGAAAAACTCTAAAATAGGAGAAAAAACCACGGCCCTCGGAAAGAAATTTACTATGTGAAAAATTGTTACAATCACATAAACTATTCTCTCACATCCCATGACCCTAATATACCCATATTCTCCAAAGTATACATCAACTCATATTTTTTTCTACACTCTAAAATAATAAGAATAAGAAAGAAACTTAAGTAGAGTTAAAATAATGCTTTAAATATCTTTGATTGGAGCGATTTGAAACCAAAACCTTGAGCTTCTTTTATAAACCTTCAAAACTCATTCTCCTTTATTTTGTTTCAGATGTGAGATTGACTCTACTTTTATTTTACCTTTGTTTATGATATAGGATTGACTCTATTTTTATTTTTGTCAATTTCCTAACAACACTCCACCTTGGCAAAATAAAAAAAACATCCGTTGCAGTTACGGTGCAATTATGGTCTATACCAACAATCATAATTCTCAACTCAGAGAATTATCATACTTTATCATAAAGAGTACATTCACTTAGAATTACCATATTCCAAGAATTTCACTTTGACACTTGTTGAAAACCTACTAAAACTTATGGTGCAACTTCACGGTTGGCTTTACTGGAAGTTCATCAGTTATTGACATACATTCCACCACACATCTTGCATCAATGTCAAACCAATGCCCGTGTGCAATTATGGATCTGCCAACAACACATCATCTTCCATGGTAACGCGGACATACCATGAGATGTACTTCGCACTTCTCAAAGGAAATTGTCTTCTCCCATGAGGAAGACACTGTTAGCTTCTACCTCAGAGCTTTTTGCCGAACCCGCTATACCTTGACAATTTTTTCTTGACATGCCCAAATTGTCCACAGCCCCAGCAAATTATATTCTTCCTGAAGTTCTTCTTCTTCTGGTTGCTCTCATTTCTATTATCAACATTATGTCTGCTGATGAAGCGCGATCTTTACTTTTCAGTCTTCTCTCATCAGAAAGAAGTTTACTGTAACTTCTATAAATTTCAGAGTCTCAATCTCATATATCAAAATAGGTTTTCATATGCTCATAGGAAGTGGAAGAGACAAAGATGAGCCTTAATGCTTTATTCTCATCTTCAATTTTAACTCCAATAGCCTCCAGTTCAGAAACAATACCATTGAGAACACTCAAGTGATCTGAGATTTTCATACCTTCATCCATACATAGTATGAAATTGTTCCTTAAGTACAACCGATTTGAGATGTCCCTTTGCTTGATCCAACTCTTCAAGTTTCTTCCAGAGTTCCTTGGTTGTTGATTTTCCATGCACGTTTGCAAGAACATTCTTGGCCATACACATACGAATTGCACTTGTGGCTCTCAAATCTAAATCTTCTCAATCTTCATTGCTCATACTAGGCTTGCCAGAATCTTATCTTTACTGAAATATTCATTGAGAACAGAGCTTGGTTTCTTCTCTAACGCTTTGTGTAACTCGGATTGTATCAGCACATCTTTGACTTGCACTTGCCATAAGCCGAAATTGATCTTTCTATCAAATTTTTTCACATCAAACCTCATAGGGCTTGAAAAACTTTGACATAACTGTATACTGGAATAGTGCACTTGTAGTCCATGAACATACACCACGTAAGTTAGTTCCCAGGAAAGAAAAGTCGATCACAATGGACACAGTTAAATACAAGTCTTTCCTAGCTGGAACCTTCCGTAGACATGCACTTTCACACTACCACACTTATTCTAGCACCAAGAATAATTCTTTTCTGATGTGGAAAATCAGACAATACTGCAACCACAGAGCATACTAAAAATTTTCTAACATCTGACACCTTACCAACCAGGCAACCTGGCAATCAGGCTCTGATACCGCTTGTGGGAAAATTCGTCTCCCAAAAAATTTTCTTGTAAAAAAAACCTACCTCCTATAAGAATATCAGAAATAATAGAGAAATAAAATAGAAAATAATAACAATCACCACAACACAAGAATTTACGTGAAAAACTCCAAAATAAGAGAAAAAATCACGGCCCTCAGAAAGAAATTCACTATGTGAAAAATTGTTACAATTACATAGACTATTCTCTCACATCCCACGACCCCAATACACCCACACTCTCCAAAACATACATCAACTCACACATTTCAACACTCTAAAATAATAAGAACAATAAAGGAATTTAAGTAGAGTAAAAAAACAATGCTTAAAGCGTCTTTGACTGAGACGATTTGAAACCAAAACATTGACTCATTTTATAGCTTTTAAAACACATTCTCCCTTGTTTTGTTTTAGATGTGGAATTAACTCCACTTTTATTTTTGTCTTTGTTTCCGATGTGAGATTGACTCTATTTTTATTTTTGTCAATTTCCTAACAATTTTTATCGTACTTTATCCTAAGTCATACATTTGAGAGTGTTTTTTTCCAATGGTGAAAGAGTGAAATGTTTTAGGAACATAAGAAGATTAACCACTGTAAATTTCAATTGAAATTCATTGTTTATAATTTAATAAGTAGATGTAGGACTCATATCCATGTCTTTTTCATAGATGAAGTGATAACTTGAAGTGAAGTATGGATTGGTTCATTGGTATAAAATATATAGTTTCGTTAAAAACTAGACTTAATTGGACAATAATAGAAGTTGTCAATTCACTTGCAGGTAGTGGTGACGATCGTAGCTGTAGTTTTCTTAGATTATCTCAAAGCTTTTCATTTGTTGTCTTTGTTTCATCTCCAAGGTTTTCCATTTGTTTTCATTCCAAAGAATGTTATTAGTGTCCTTGATCTCTTCGTAGATTGCAAAGAGATATTCAGCCTGGAAATGACAAACGCCGCCTAGGAGACAACTATGTAAATTACACTGATATCTCCTACAACTTTTTTTTTTTTCCTTCTTGGATTCATGTTAAATACAACAAAATTTCATGAATAATAACTTATAGTCTAATTGTATTTATAGTGACAAAATCCAAAAAACAGCTCTCTTTCACTGCATTAATTTTTCCTACACTTTCCTTCTTCTTGGATTCTTGTTAAAGACAACATATTTCATGAAATAATAATGATACATAGTGGCAAATGAGGAGACAAACAAAGGCTAGACAGTTGTACTGCTAGGCTTGGCCTTCCAAGAACCAACTCATGTGTCTTTTTCCAAATCTCTTTATGGCTAGAAAAAATTAACTTATATGCATAAGGAATAATTGTAGTTAGAGATTCCTTGGTGCAGTTAAAAGAGTCAAAGCATCAAGAGAAAAGAGGTAGGCATTTTCCCACCAGCTGGATTAGAGAACCCAAGTGATTACTTAGGATACAAGCCCAAGAAAACCCACCACTAATTGGATACATCATAAAAGCAATTTACATACCACAATGTAATGCTTGACAACAATTAATCTTCCTAGATCAAGCTGGTAGGAACAGAATCTATAGATCATTTTACAGAAATCTTTTAGTACAAATCCTTATACAAACAAGCGTGAATTAATGCTTTGTTGAAATTATATATCTCTAAACATTGGTAACTATTAGACCTCAAAACCTGGGTAAATACGTGTGGTGTGTATGTTTCCGCAAGACATTAGCATATCAAAATCATACCAGCAATGCAATTTAATGGATAATGTCGAAAAGTTCGTAAATGTGTGACGATGTGTCCCGCCTTAAGTAAACTATTTATAAGCTCTTAGAAGTAAGTTTTTCACAAATTTTCTTTAAGATTATATCAAAATATAGATGAACTGCATTCGCTTACAATATAGTTAATAGAATTCTTAATATCATGAAGGCCCATGGCCTAGGTTGGCTGCCTTCATTGCACTTCGGAGGTGTACCCGCCCAAGGTCCGCCCAAGTAGCAAAGCCTATCTCATAATTTGTGGCAGCGGAGGGCTGCGTTCGTGCGGCCCCTCCTCAATATCTCAACCTCTTTTTAAGGGTCGAAATCTCACTTTTATCCTAAAGAAAATATATGAATAGTTTTCTTTAAATTTAATCCTTATTCCTTACTATAGAGAAAGAGAAAAAAAAAAAGCATTCGTAATATCATTGGCTTTTGAAGCATTCCCATTATAATTTTTACGAATTTCAAATAATTTATCTACATTTTAGTTATAGAATAAAAAACAATCCTAAGAGTACGTCAAGATATTACATACATCACAAGAAAGAAACTTAGTTGGATGTGATTGTATCAATGGTTGATCCTTTGCAACTATTGAGGTATACGTCGTGGAACATTCGATTCCTCCCATGGTGTTATCAATTAATTAACATTCGCTTCTGGTCATAATCTAAGTGCAATTTGATTAGGTCTGTTGTGGTCCTGAACTTTTGATTGAGTTTTTATCCTGGAAACTCAATATAGCCCCTTAAATTGTGCCAGTCTATTCTAAAAAATTGATACTCTTTAATGTTTTTCGAGACTTAAATTAGATAATTGACGTTTTCAAATTTACTTTAAGATGTTATACTTGCATCTTTCTCATTAATAACAATAAACACTTTAGTGGATGTGGTTTTGTCGACGCTTTGATTCTTAACAACTAGTAAGAAATGTTACGTTTGATTCGACCCTCAATTGACATGAATTCCTTTTGTTTCATGATCTCAAGCTTGCAATTTAATTATTGCTTGTTTTGATGTCAAACATTGAATTGTTATCCAGGAAACCCAGTAAGCACGTCAAGTTGTGCTTGTCTATTGCAACAAAATCGAGACTTTTTCTTATTTCCTTTAGCTACTTGTCCAATCAGCTAGTCCTGCTTTTCCCTTCTTGATTAGTTCTTGTCATCCTTGCTATATTCTCTATCTAATTTTTTTCCCTGGTTCAGATAGCCACAAGCCCAGCCCAAACCATTGTCAGAAATGACCAAAAGCCCATTACCGATCCAACTAAACACAGGCCTGGCCCAGGAAGAGAGTGCTATTAACTGAGCCTCATAATGTACCGACTACGCACCTTTAGGTCATGTGAAGGAGAAAACCTTCACTACAACCAAAAATTAACACAATAGAGGCATTCAGTGGGTGCTAATAACACCACACATTATAGAAACGAGGATCCCGTTTGTATAGAGAGAGGCACCAAAGGGCTTGTATTTGCAACAGCGGAGCACACGTGTGCACTGGAACCATAATGTGAGCTGGTTTTTGGCAGAATGTCTCCTTACCAACTGGCCATCCGGCTCCTCCTGGGCTTTCTAACACATTTGAAAGGTGACAAAAAAATTTTCAAGCGTGGTGCGGGTCGAGTGTTGTCTGCGCAAAATTGTGGTTCAACTTGAAGTCAGGTTCTGTATCTATATCAGCTTGGACTTGCATGAGTGAATGCGGGTAACCGTAATGCAACCAACAACCGCAAACATGTGGCTAATGGGGCAGGGCCTTGTCACACTCTTTTCTGGGCATCCACAGCCCCTGCATACCCCCATATGGAGCCCAATTCTGATCAGTCTCTTTTTTGACCTCGACCCAACTAGATTGGTTTCAATGAACTCTGCTGCAATGAGATTTCTAATAATTTTGCTTTTTAAAAGGTGTTATTTAACGAATTCTAAAACTATTTGAATCTCTCTCAATGATGGGGTTTAGATTGTACAAACGTTACACGTTAAAATGAAGCAATGGTCTAGAAGTTTTACACATGCCTGAATAGAAAATGTTCTACAAACAATGAATTATTGGCATAATGTGAGAATGCAAAAGATACTTATTGCAAACAGTTGCCCGTACCTCAAGTGGTCCACTCATGGGCGACCTAATCACTACTCATTCTACAATATGAGCCACAGAGTCCATTGTCAATAAGTAGATCAGATAACATTACTCAAAAAATTAAAGCTTAACCTCAAAAAATCAAAGAGAGAATACTCATTCCATCAAGTGCACCTTAGCCTGGAATGGACCTGGATATTTCCATTCGGGAATCCCAATCAATGATTTCTTTCTTTTACTCTTGAGTCAATATTTTTTTTTATTTTTTAATATCAAAAAGTTGACCAAGACTATGATATTTGTTGTTGATCCCCGTATAGGTTGGGACCTCAATGATTACATTTCTCTTTTTGAAGAGTCGGTTTATTATCATTTATGCTTATGTTCGCTTCTTATAGGAAAATGTGTCCTCTGCAAAGGCTTAACACATCTATGATCTGCAGAAATCAATAGATTGATTAATTTCAATAATCTTCTTTGTTTTTTTTTATCTTAATCGAAAAGTGTATTCACATGAAATCAACTAAAAACCATAGATATGCAGATGCACAGCATCCAAAACCAAACAAAAAAAAGGCCAAGTCAGAAATGACACGTATATTCGATGCAATCATCAAGCTCTAGTTTATCTTGACCGACTACCAAAATGGGGCTAAGAGATGACATCTCATATAATATCTACAACTTTATTAAAGTTGATTTGAACCTACAACAGTAAAAATAAAAAGCAGAGTCAGAATACAGTAAAAATAAAAAAAAGCAGAGTCAGAATTCAGTTCCCTGTGTATAGTTTTTTGTTAGAATTTATATATTCATAAAGAAATAGAGTAACAAGAACCTGAAATTTTGTGCTTATATTTCAGGTAGTTTAACAAGGACCAGAAAAATTATTACATTAGTGGGGTGTAAAAAGAAATACACCTATCAACTTTGAATCATTGCAAAACCAAATTGACAATCAAATTATTGGTAACTAAAAAACAAACACAAGATGTGAAATTTTCTTCCTTTCTTTTTCTTTTTTATCTGCAGAAGTGAATAAACTTTCTAGTAGAGAAACAGCAAAAGTGTATATTTTAAAGCCACCAACAACTGTATAAAGATATTCCTATGATGTGTATCTTTATAATTCTAGTCATGCATCAATATTTTTAAACTTTAAAAGAGGAAACATATGATGATTGGATTACTGCTAATCATGGAAAAAATTACATCCCCGGATTACCTTTATATTGTTTTATACTTAGTCAAAAACAAAAACTAAAGCTGAAAAATCCAATTTGTTTTGTCACACTCATCTTGGTTTATCCCATGCGTTGCACGCGAATCTTTGACAAAATTAGCAGGTTGGGTGATTAACTTGGGGAAGCGAGTTGTAAATCTCATCATTTACCAACTACAACAGTGATTTTCAAGCTTTCTCTTTTTTGCTTTTATTTTATTGTTTTGACTAATTCGCCTCTAAAATACTTGCCTTTGTCTACTATTTAATCAGGTTTTTCTTTTGTATGTACAACCAAACAATCATATCTGATGATCATTGATAATAAAGCTCCACTGGAACCAAAAACCAAAAATGAAATTACAGTCTCTACCAGGAAATTTCCTGAGGGTGTACAGCTCATTATAACATTGATGTTTTAGTGCCGTAATGCTTTAGCAATTGTGATCAAATTGATTAGTCAATCAAGCAAAGAATTTATGTAGTAGTCAAAACCTGTTTTCTTTTGCTGGCTGACACTAGACATTGTCTAATAAGTCAGATGCTGCAGTAGTCAGTGTTGTTGAAATAGCTATTTCAATTAAATGACTTAAATATTATAATTTTATTAAATTCTCAAAACCTATTATTTGTTTTAAGCTTATACATATTAGAAATTCCGTCAAAATCTATCTAGATTAAATATTATGATGATAAATGTGATCCAAATAGTTTATATATAATTAAAAAATAAATAACGATATCTTAATATGTGATAATATTCTGATCCTCTCATGAAAATAAAGTCAATTTTCTTTTTAACCCTCTGATATTATGACAAACAACTATCGAGATTTATCTAATATAGAATTTTAATGTACAGTCTGAATTATTGTTCTCAGAATTGAAAGAGATTAATCCGTATATAAGTGGAAACGTTGCCATAATTTGAAAGCACTAAAGCTAGAATCATGTTTTACGCTTACAAGAAAGTGGACAAGAGGAGTTGAGCCATTGCATCAGCCCATTGAGCTCGAAAATGAGGAGAATTAAACGTTAAAAAATGCATTAAATCTTTTGTTTTTTTGCCCTTTTTGAAGATTTTTCTAATTCTTCCTGAAATATGCCGGGAGGCTGTGGCAAATCCAATGGCTGGATGTACAATTGCAACGTGTACGGGCATGTTGGGGTGATGAGACTTTTATCATCGGAGTAGATTCGTAAGAAACACAAGGAGCCCACAACAAGCATGAATAAATTAGGAGGAGGTACCACATTGGAAAAGGTGAAAGTGACTTTTGTTCTATTCCAATTTCCAATTCATTCACGGCCAGTGCCCTGATAAGGTCCCCTAGCTCATCTCTGCCACACTGAATATTGCAATTCATCCAACTCCCCAACACAAACAAGATACTCATCAAATCCAAGCGTATCCAATCTGGCCGAGCAGTGGGGGCGTTTCTGATTTCTCACTTTCTCTCTACGTGTTTGTATGCTTGCAATGTCCCTAATACGAACAAATTTCAGGACCTAAAGGGGGATTGTAAATAACAGACAAGACAGTGCTAACACAAGGCCAGTGACATTTTGTTTATAGAGATGCCAAACAACACGTTACATTATTTTTTATACAACTACTGGGACATTTCTCTTCCAGACACTTGTTCTATGATTAGACGGGTTTAACGTGTGTGTGTCAGCTCAAGCTGCCACCATGGCCCGATCGCCCTAACGCTGTATCATGTCATTTCAGCATCCATGCCTATTCAATCTTGTAGTTAGTTTCTTAACTCCAAAATGAATTTATGGTGGTATGGGGACCTTTCATTTCAAGTTATTTTAAAATCCAACTTTATTCAATTAAAAAAGAAAGGGAAAAATCATGTGGAATTATTGTTTCTTTTTCTTCTTATTTGTATCATTATTAGGGCGATATATTCGAATTATACAAGAAATCAGCATAATGTATAGTGCACGATGATGATGTCCCTAAAAATGAGTCTTGATTTGTTTGAAGATTTTCAAGCCTGAAAATGAACAGAGATTTGTGCTGATGGTGTCCCTTAAATGAGCCTTGATTTGTTTGAAAATTATAGCCTGGAAATGAACAGAGATGTTAAAGTGGATCAACTGTAGTATGATAATCGATTACTTGCTGATTTTCAATTGTTTGTTGAACTAATTTGACATATTGTGTCACCTTTGCATGTCATCCCGAGCTGGCAATGTTTTGTCAATCGTATCAGCTTATGATCACATTGAGGAACAAAACATAGGCAAAATTCTAAAGTAAACAGTTATGTGCTCAGAGAAATGGCCGTCACCCACTCATCTGGCCAGTGGCCACCATGCATGCATCAATAATTACGAGATTCTGAGATAATTCCCTAGATGTGCTTGGCAACTACCTAACATCTCCCCTATTAAGTCCACATTTTTGAAAAATGTCGTGCTATGATCAAAGTTTCAACCTCAAAAATAATTGATAGTCTTCAATAATTGGAGATCCTCAAACTCCCTAACATCTAGTCGCTAGTCTAGCCTTGAGAGACCTGTATTTAGAGGTCAATTGGGGTTAATTTTTTCCAAAATGTGCAATCAGTAAAGGGTCCCAAAATTGGAGATTGCGGGTACAAGGACCCCACAAGTGGGCTCCAATATGACCCCACAAAAGGGGCCCTTGTCGGTTGGCCACCCAGTTGGGTGGCACAAAGAAGGGACCATTACAGCGATTGTGATGCACCCTTTTTCACACGGAGTGTTGACATAATATTTCTGCCCACAAAAAAAAAAAAAAAAAACTTTACCTGTATCCAACACCACCCACTCGCTCTCATATCTCACCCTCACTTGGTTTGTGAATTATCGAAACTGCCATTGCCTTGGTTTAAGGTTGGCACTGATGGAGCCAATACAGAAGGTTGGGTTGGGGCCTTTGTTCTCTAGGCGGACATTGATCGAGCCTGTACGCAGTTGGGTCTCAATCTCCTCGTGATCTTGCCCCGAATTTTTGTGACATCTAGGTCCGACAGCGGTTGGATTTTCTTAGCTATCTTTGATGAAAAACAAGCCTGTTAACGTTGCTTGTTCGACCTATTAACTCTTTACTGGCTAAAGATAGTTTGGACACAACTTAAAGATGTGGACGAATATTAATCTGATTGCCTAGACAAAAGCAGATTTGTCATCACTTTTAACTATATATTGTTCCGAAATCTTGACTTTAATTATTTGTTCGAGAAATCCTAGTACCTCTTATGGAGAATCTCTTACTGTATACTATATTAATTACGTGTAAATATTAAAAGTTACATATATAAATTATATTTGGATATATATCTTTACAAGAGATTTGAGTTTATGATTCGTTTTAATTAAAGTTTTATCGTTGGATCAATCCTTTCATTATAATGATGTGATGATAGTGAAAATCTATTGGATAAGTTTACAAATTCGATTTTGATTCGGTTTTCGATTATATTGATTAGATAACTAAAATAAAATATAATAGATAATTTAACTCGTCCTTTTCCAAGATTATACTTGATTGAATTGCAAGAAAAAAGATCTAATATTGTAGGAAAGCAAGTTTTTCATTTGATGATGAAATGAGTGCTTTGACGGCTTGTTTGTGGATTATCCTTATCACTGCTTGCTGTTTGCTTTGCTATTAAATTTTGTTAATCCCGATTAAGACCAAGTAATTAAAGTAATATATAAGCTGGAAAAGCAAAACCCCAGTTCATCATTTAATGATGTGAACAAAACCAAATAGAACCAATGAGTCCACCAAGGCTCACAATTGATGTGGGGTTGCCTAACTTAATGAAGTAACAACAATCTAACTCCAATTTTGCTTAATTAATTTCTAATAGACATCACCTGATAGCAAACTTTCATTAGATAAACAATGGAGTTGCTAAATAAAAATCTTTGCTTGGCCAATTGTACGTTCCATGAACGATCCAAAGGGTTGCATACTAGCCTCACAAACCCATCACTCCTATGCTAATCCATGGATCATCCAATGGAGCCCACCGATATTCCCATAAATCTCAGCCCTCATTATGGAAATCAATCATCATCATAGATGTCCAAAACTCAGAACACTAAAAAATATGTAAAAACAAATTAAATTAATTGAATTTATACCTCTTAAGAATCCAATGCCCAGCAACATGTGAATATGAGCCTCAACTGCCTAGTCATCACAATTAAGCTTCTCTTCCATGAGACTTTACACAAAACCAAATATATAATTTTTTTTTTTTTGTTTTTAAAAAATCGTGATTCATATATAAACAATTATTCATACATTACAATCTTCTTACAAGGATGTTTTAGATTAATTGAAGAGATTTTTACTAATTTTTATAATTCAATTTAAAAAATTGAAATATATTCAAAACCACCTGAATAAATCCTTAAGTCAATAAAAATTTATTATATATATCTTATCTTACCTAATTCTAGCATCACTAATGCATGGCAAACTATTGGTTTCTTCTTTTCACACGAATAAAATATAATGTGTATGATAGGGTATGGTCCACGAGGACCATATGCCATTAATGCAGAATAAGGCATTCTAGATATAAAAGTGAAAAACACAAGGGCAATATTGACCACAAACCATACTAAAATATACAATGCGGAGACCAAGGTGAGGATGATTAAACTCATCTTTGATAATTGATAGTGATACACATATATCCTATTCGGCCTTTTAAAAATCCCTTTGCTTTTTTTTGTTTGTTGGTTTCTTTAATTAATTAAACAAAAGAGGCAGCTCTTTAAATTAAATTAATCGAATAACAACTTCATTTTTTTTTTTTTGGTGATATTAATAATGGAAACGAGAGGTGTACGATGTAGCGTATAGAAATAGTGAAGTGTTTGACTAAAATATTGAAGAATAGCAAGGCAGACACACACGGTAAATAATTAAATAAATGAAAATGGTGTAGGCAATGATGAGAGTGAGCGACGCAAGTGGGCGCAGGATAAGCACGTGGGAGTCCTCGTTTGCTCATTTCACGCTGCTGCCACGGTCACAACATGCCATTACCATTAACATTAGACCACCTTATACAATCTTCCTCAAGTTCACACAAACCATTTAGGTAGTTGGCATGTTACATACAGGTTTCTGTTTCTCTGATGAATGATTGGTTGTTTGTTGTATCAAACGACTTAGATTTCAGGTCTTTGTGTTCTGTTATGTTATGTTATATAATGTGTTTTAGAATAGCAAAAGATTCTGTGTATGTTTTTACTGTGGTGTTTTTGGAGATTGACTTAGGTGGGGATATGTATTATCTTGATGGGATTTGCGGTGCATATTAAATCTTTGTTTGCATGTCCAAATCAGATGCGTTTATGGGAATTTGACTGAAAGGACAGAGACTTTGTTGTGTTTGATCTGCTGGGTTTCCTTCAGTTGGACTATTTATGCTATAAATTCTATTTATATTAAAAACTCAAGGCAGTTACATTACACCCACAAGAAAAAACTCTTGGTACTCCTTCCTCCAATATCCTTTCTAGTTTGTACTCCATTAAAAATTTGTCCTTTTCTTTTTTTCTTTCTTTTCTGGGGTTTCTTGTTATTTGCCCTGGTGATCAGTTTTTTCAGTTTCTAAGTAGTTTGAGGGCCTGTCTGTTTGTGTTGAGTTTAGGGGATAGTTGGCTTGAGTGTGGTTTTGTCTGGACAACATCATTTGCCAGCTGTTGGAGGGACTCTTTGTGGCTTCTTCTGCACTAAAGAGGGTAGCTTTTATTAGTCATGAAGTTGGTTCATCTGGCTCCATTAGTGAACATCTTGTAAGCACATAAAGTTGAAAAAAAGAGTTGAAGAAGAAAGAAAACAGGTAGTCATGAAGTTTATGAAACTTGGATCTCGGCCTGACACCTTCTACACTGCTGAGGCTGTAAGTAAAGACATCACTGATGGAAATGTAAACTCATTCTTGATATGTTATATGCGTATACTTTTTTGGGTGAAAATGAATGAAAAAGCTTCATTTTTTAATGCAGGTCAGTTTCCTCTGAAGTCTCTAGTGATCTCATAATTCAAGTGAAAGGAAGCAGATATCTCCTTCACAAGGTAAAAAAAGCTAGAAACTTTTTTGATTATATGGTTGAATGATGGTTTTCAGGGTTTTATTTAGAGGTGATTTTATGACATGCAGTTTCCTCTGCTATCCAAGTGTTTGCGCCTACAGAGGTTATGTTCGAGTCTCCTGAAAATTCACAACATCAAATAGTCCAACTCCCTGATTTCCCTGGTGGGGTTGAGGCATTTGAAATTTGTGCAAATTTTGTTATGGAATTACAATCACTCTCAGTGCCTACAATATTGTATCGGCAAGATGTGCTGCTGAGTATCTGCAGATGACTGAGGATGTTGAGAAGGGAAACTTGATATACAAGATAGAGGTTTTCTTCAATTCCTGCATCTTCATGGGTGGAGGGACTCCATTGTGACTCTACAGAGCACAAAGGGTTTTCCTTTATGGTCAGAAGACCTTGGAATCACTAGCAGATGCATTGAAGCAATTGCTTCCAAAGTGTTGACTCACCCTTCTAAGGTGAGCTTGTCACATAGTTACTCTAGAAGAGGTAGAGATGACATATCCTGTAATGGGACTGAGAGCCAAAGGCATAGACCAGCAACCAAAGGTTGGTGGGCTGAAGACATGGCAGAATTGAGCATAGACCTTTATTGGAGAACCATGATAGCTATTAAATCCGGAGGGAAAATACCCTCTAATCTCGTCGGGGAGGCATTGAAACTTTATGCATCTAGATGGCTACCTAACGTATCGAAAGATGTATATATCAACAAACAAGAAGGATCAGACTCAGATTCAGATTCGTCCAATGAGGTCAGTTCGAAGCACAGGCTGCTTTTGGAGTCGATAATAAGCTTACTTCCGGCAGATAAAGAGGCTGTTTCTTGCAGTTTTCTGCTGAAACTGTTGAAGGCAGCCAATATTCTTAGCGCTTCCTCGTCCTCCAAGATGGAATTGGCTAGAAGAGTGGCACTTCAATTAGAGGAAGCAACACTAAATGACTTGTTGATACCTTTTGTGTCATACTCAAATGATACTCTATATGATGTAGACATAGTCATGACCATATTGGAACAATTCATGTTACAAGGGCAGAGTCCTCCAACAAGTCCACCAAGATCCAAGCTGGGGTACGAAAGGAGAAGGTCTCGGTCTGCTGAAAATATCGATTTTGAGTTACAAGAGAGCAGGAGGTCTTCTTCAGCATCTCATGGTTCCAAATTAAAGGTTGCAAAGCTTGTAGATCGATACCTTCAGGAGATTGCCAGGGATGTGAATTTGCCTCTGTCAAAGTTCATTACACTTGCTGAGTCCATACCAGATTTCTCTAGGCTTGACCATGATGATCTCTACAGAGCCATTGACATTTATCTCAAGGTAAATGAGATAGTACCCTCTTCGTTTTCATAAATTCACATTATGGTTTCCTATAAATGTTTGGACGGATATCAGTATCCAATTCCAGGATGTGGGTCACCATTATCAGTAGATAACCAACTCTATTGACCTTAGAATCTTGTCATACTCAAATTTATTGGCAGTTAGGATTAGGCTGACCTAACAAACATAGCTTGACTGAATCCACACCATGAGTATTTACTTAGGAGTATCTAGTCTTGTTGATGGCTAATTGCATCCTGTAATTGAAATGTCATATCTTGACATGTGCAAAGACTTCTTTGAGTCAGAAACAACATAGGGACCTTACCAATTTTGCAAAACAGAATTATACGTTCATGCACCAAATATACTTGCAAATTTGCAATCATCCTATCTGGCAGGTTTCCTATTTTGGAAATTCTTTTTGCAATGTGAGTAGACTATGTGTCATCTTTCATATTTATCTGCACATGGATCCAATTACGCATGTTTGTATTACTTAGCTAATATGAAAGTGTAGAATTACAATTTTCCATGTATGATCATCCAGGCACATCCAGACCTAACCAAGAGCGAAGGAAAAGGTTGTGTCGAATCCTGGACTGCAGAAAACTATCAATGGGAAGTCTGCATGCATGCAGCGAAAAATGAGTTACTTCCATTAAGGGTGGTGGTACAAGTTCTATTTTTTGAGCAAGCGCGAGCTGCAATGGCAGGCGGCAAAGTGACTGAACTCCCTAGCAACATCAAGGCATTGCTAGCTGGCCATAAGATTGACCCTTCAAGACCTCCAGCGGCCTTAAGCACAACTAGTACCATTGCAGCAGATGACCAATGGAGTATCTCAGGCCTTAGATCTCCAAAATCAAAGCTCAGTTCAACTTTACGGATGAAGCTAGCGAGGATGATGATTTAGATGAAAGTGATTTGCAATCAGAGGGCATTGGCAGAACTTCCAAGTTTAAGGCCTTCTGTGCTCTTCCTACGCGACCGAAAAGGATGTTCAGCAAATTGTTATCAATCAATAGAAATGGCAGTGAAAAGAATTGAGTGAATGAATTTTGTTTACTTTCCAGTTGGGAATGGTAATTTGAAGGGTAACAAACATACTCTTGCTTTTTGTTTTTTTCGTTTTTGCTTTGAGAAATGCCTTGTAATTCTAGTCTTTAAAACGAAAGAATGTCAATGTGCATTATTGATGTAACCTATTAGAATATTGTCTCAAATTCTGTGTTATTAGGATCACTTTTTTAAGTAATAACTCTGTGTAGGAACCTTATTGGGGAGTTCTTTTACCATTGAAAACTATCTGGTTTATTGTTAATTTTTTATTAAAGAATAAGATTTATGTAAAGCAATTTTCTGCATTAAATAATAGAACCCTATTAGTTTTTCCTTGTTTTGTACTAATAAAATCTTCCACGATATTAATACATGATTTATCACATAAGTTTTAAAGGTCTTACTAATTAAACTAGTTAGAATACTCAAATAATAAACCCTTTTAATCTAATTTATCGTAAAGTCAAATATCAAGGTTGGTTGACAAAATTGACCCTCGATGATAATAACAAAAAAGATTTTTGAAGAGATAAAATGAAATTCTTTTCATTTTACACTTTAGTTGTAAATGACAAATTGTGGGACCAAAATTGTTGGCTTTGTCTAGAACTCTGGAACCACCTGTTACTGTCACAAAGTTGCAGATCATTGGATTCTCATCTGTTAATCTTGTTTTCTGACAGATGCAATGCAGCGCTGTTAAATTTTGGAATACCTTTTGTCTTATATCTTTGTTTTGTGCTAATCATTTCAGATGTCATATAAATTCCATCGAATTATGAACAAAAGTGAATTCTTTTGGCATATTAACACATCAGAATTCTGCATATTCTGATTTCTTTCTGGGTGGGTTGTTGGATAATTCTTTATCACTGATCAATATTATTCTGTTCTAGTCAGCCAAAAGTGTGATGAGTTTTAACGACAGCCTATAGTACACTACAATCTGGCGATTAATAAGTAGAAGAAGAATAGACCCTTATTTAACTTAAATAAAAAAAATCCAAACTACGCTCTAGTTTATTCAATATTACTGCAGTGGTACAATTTGATCTAGGAGTGAGAGTTTTCAGGCATGATTGGGTGGGTTGAAAATTTCTCAACCCAAGCCAACATAACCTAATAATAGTCGAATTGAATTGAGTTGATCATTTTTGGATTGAATCAATCGCAAAAGTACAAAAGGTCTAGTTGATAGCTCTTATAGTTTTAATAATTTAATTATGAATAAAATGAGTATAAATAAATGTTCAATAATTACAAATAAAAATTCAATCCACCACCAAGATTGTCATTAATCCTTATCTCTAGCAAGTATTCTTTTAGAGAGAGAAGAAAATCTTAGATTTAAAATTGGAAAAGAACATTTGTTAACTTGGGTTGAAAATCTAATCCACCTTCAAGATTGTCATTTATCCTCATCCTTAACAAATGTTTTTTTACATATCATGACATTTGTTGGGTTGAATTGGGTTAGATTGAAAAATTTTCAACCCAACCCAATCCATCCCAACTTTTTTAAGATTTAACTCAACCCAACTCGATAAGAAAATTATCAGATTAGGTTGGGTTTGTCAAGTTAGGTTGAGATGTACACGCTAATTTGATATATGAATATCCTTATTAAATATTTACTATTAAATCACGTACGCGTAGGATTCGATGTTGTATATGAAACATTGAGTTTAAGAAAACACAAAATTTTGTTATTTAAATATAAGGGATAAACTTATTATTGGAGTCTTTTTGAAAAACATAATTGCAAAAATACGTCAAAAATAAAATAAAAATGATAGATATTTATTCTTTCAAAATCTAGAAATTGCATATTACAATATTAAAGAATATATATATATATAATTATTTAGATTGTTTTATGTGCTTCAAGAATACAGATACTTGGTATACAAAAATCAAATTAAAAGATACTCTCCAAGAAAATGTTTTAAAAATTAAATTACTATAATACCTTTTCATAGAAGTGAAAGATTGTCTGTAAGGATCTTGGAATTTTTGTTCAGCACCGAGTTATTATTGGATGATGGCCTAAGGCTCAAGACATCTTATTTGATGTGACAGATCACACTTCCACATTCTCTTCATGTAAAATGGATCTGACTAAGATTTGTAGATCATAAATTTATAGAAAACCGTTATTCTAAATCGTTTTATGAACTCACACACAAGACATTTTCATTGATAAGAAACAGTACTGATCATTATACTCCATGTGACTATCTTTTCAAATCAATCCTAGATACCCAAAAGAATAAGCTAATTTATATAAATTCCAAGATTTTACTTCTACCGATCTTATGGGATTTTAGGATGAAATAATGATGTGGATAGTCCCAAAACTTGATCCAATAATCTAGTTGAGTTCATTTAAGTTCAAAAAATAATATTGATTTGGCTCCAATTGTTGTGATCGAATGTAATATATGTTGATATGACTAATTTTTAAGTCGAAGGAAAATTATTCTACTTACAATTCAAAGTAAGACTCTAATAAAAAAAAAAAAAAATCAAAATAAGACTATGAGAATGAGATAATACAATCCTGAATCCACCTTCTTATCACATGTGTCACCGCCTCAAAATACTTGGGACTTCCCACACGCAGGTCTGCGTTACTGTTCTTGCTTCAACATTCAAAGCAGGAATCGATTAGATCACTGGATGTTTCTTGCACTTCCTTTTTTATGGAAAGCTGATTCTTGCAATTTCATTTCTATTTAACTGTCGTCAATATAGATCGACTAATTTATAATTAAGATCTACAGTTTATATTAACTATCTTCTACTAATCAGATCATTTACTCATTTAAAACTTCAAATTGATTATTAAATCTTCTTTTTTTTAATTATAATATAAGATGATTAAATCTTATACTATAACGTTAACATGTGTCATAAAATTTATAAAAATTTCAAATTAATAAAATCCATATTTATTAGTTCAGTGCAAACACTTTCGAGGTAGCTATTAGCATTAACTGCCTGCCGCATGAGCTTCAATATATAAGATATAAACTAGTTATATATAATTTGCATCAGACAAATATGATATATCAAGAAACAATCAGACAAATTGCCCTCTCAGGCGTTAGTGACCATTTGTCATTTGTGGGGCGTCGGGTCTAAAGCTTGGTGGTAGCTCAAATATCTTCTTATTTCAAGTAATTTTTGTGCCATCAACCCAATGGAGTTGTCAAGATTCAGGACCAGCTCAATTAATAGCTAGTGTTGGCAACGGTTCAATTCGATTTTGTTTGATAAACTCACTTTTTTTTTATTATTATTTTACAAATCCGAAAACAGACATATATTAAATAAAAATTAAGAAACAAAGAAAATAAAAGGAAGAACAATGACGATGAAGAAATTTAACAAATTAATTAGGTACAAGCCAATAACACACATACAGCACACACATATATTATATAGAGGTAGAATCACTGGGCCCCAACCGTGTTAAGTGTTAGACGTGGAGTGTCGAAGAGAGTTGGTGTCAATGCTCTTGGTCCGTTGAAGACTAGGAGCTCTGTGAAGCCTGCATCGAAATGAACCTGCATGAGTGGTTGGTGAGCAGAGGCAATTTTTTTGAAGCACTTGGTTGTCTCGTAAGCCCTGATGTTGGAGACACTACTGTTTCAGTTTCATGTGGAATCTCCACTTTCATTATTTGATCAGTTTTGTTTGTGATATTCTCTTCATGGCTCTCCATCTAATTGATGATCTCCTGCATGCGACTCTCCAATTGCTTTAACTCAAATGGTAAAATATTAGCAACAACACATGTAGCACAATATACACTCTATTAAAATTAAAACTTATTACCTTAGTGAAAGCACTTTTGAGTAGTAGTAGTAGTAGAAGCTCTTTGTGGCTGGTTTTGATTTCAAGAGGCAGAGACAGAGAGAGATGATAAGGGAAATATGGCGCCTAGAAGAAACAAAAGGTGTTGGGGCTGATGGGGTTATATGTTATTGCTATATCAGATATGTTTTTAAGCTTCTCATAAAACTAAATTGACACGCACAAGAATGTCTGCCAATATGATAATGCATGGTCCATTAAGGGACCCTCTCAAAAGATTTTGTATGGGGAGGCATCATCTCTCATGATTCAAGTGCATGCACAAAAAGGAGGAAGAGATAGATCATAAAATCATATAAATAATTAAAGAGTAGTGACTGGCCTTTAATGGGGGTCCTATTTTTATGATGGGGTTTTTGGGAGTGGTTGAAGCAATGAGGAAAAAAAAAAAAGTGATAAAAATAGGTGGTAGTGGGGCGTTAATGGAATGGATTATCATTCCCGTGACAGGGAAAAAAGAAAAGATAATGTTGATGAGAAGCTTAAAAAGCATATCTGATATAGCAATAACATATAACCCCATCAGCCCCAACACCTTTTGTTTCTTCTAGGCGCCATATTTCCCTTATCATCTCTCTCTGTCTCTGCCTCTTGAAATCAAAACCAGCCACAAAGAGCTTCTACTACTACTACTACTCAAAAGTGCTTTCACTAAGGTAATAAGTTTTTAATTTTAATAGAGTGTATATTGTGCTACATGTGTTGTTGCTAATATTTTACCATTTGAGTTAAAGCAATTGGAGAGTCGCATGCAGGAGATCATCAATTATGGAGAGCCATGAAGAGAATATCACAAACAAAACTGATCAAATAATGAAAGTGGAGATTCCACATGAAACTGAAACAGTAGTGTCTCCAACATCAGGGCTTACGAGACAACCAAGTGCTTCAAAAAGCAATTGCCTCTGCTCACCAACCACTCATGCAGGTTCATTTCGATGCAGGCTTCACAGAGCTCCTAGTCTTCAACGGACCAAGAGCATTGACACCAACTCTCTTCGACACTCCACGTCTAACAAGGCTTAACACGGTTGGGGCCCAGTGATTCTACCTCTATATATATATGTGTGTGCTGTATGTGTGTTATTGGCTTGTACCTAATTAATTTGTTAAATTTCTTCATCGTCATTGTTCTTCCTTTTATTTTCTTTGTTTCTTAATTTTTATTTAATATATGTCTGTTTTCGGATTTGTAAAATAATAATAAAAAAAAAGTGAGTTTATCAAACAAAATCGAATTGAACCGTTGCCAACACTAGCTATTAATTGAGCTGGTCCTGAATCTTGACAACTCCATTGGGTTGATGGCACAAAAATTACTTGAAATAAGAAGATATTTGAGCTACCACCAAGCTTTAGACCCGACGCCCCACAAATGACAAATGGTCACTAACGCCTGAGAGGGCAATTTGTCTGATTGTTCTTGATATATCATATTTGTCTGATGCAAATTATATATAACTAGTTTATATCTTATATATTGAAGCTCATGCGGCAGGCAGTTAATGCTAATAGCTACCTCGAAAGTGTTTGCACTGAACTAATAAATATGGATTTTCTATTAATTTGAAATTTTTATAAATTTTATGACACATGTTAACGTTATAGTATAAGATTTAATCATCTTATATTATAATTAAAAAAAAGAAGATTTAATAATCAATTTGAAGTTTTAAATGAGTAAATGATCTGATTAGTAGAAGATAGTTAATATAAACTGTAGATCTTAATTATAAATTAGTCGATCTATATTGACGACAGTTAAATAGAAATGAAATTGCAAGAATCAGCTTTCCATAAAAAGGAAGTGCAAGAAACATCCAGTGATCTAATCGATTCCTGCTTTGAATGTTGAAGCAAGAACAGTAACGCAGACCTGCGTGTGGGAAGTCCCAAGTTTTGAGGCGGTGACACATGTGATAAGAAGGTGGATTCAGGATTGTATTATCTCATCTCATAGTCTTATTTTGATTTTTTTTTTTTTTATTAGAGTCTTACTTTGAATTGTAAGTAGAATAATTTTCCTTCGACTTAAAAATTAGTCATATCAACATATATTACATTCTGATCACACAAATTGGAGCCAAATCAATATTATTTTTTGAACTTAAATGAACTCAACTAGATTATTGGATCAAGTTTTGGGACTATCCACATCATTATTTCATCCTAAAATCCCATAAGATCGGTAGAAGTAAAATCTTGGAATTTATATAAATTAGCTTATTCTTTTGGGTATCTAGGATTGATTTGAAAAGATAGTCACATGGAGTATAATGATCAGTACTGTTTCTTATCAATGAAAATGTCTTGTGTGTGAGTTCATAAAACGATTTAGAATAACGGTTTTCTATAAATTTATGATCTACAAATCTTAGTCAGATCCATTTTACATGAAGAGAATGTGGAAGTGTGATCTGTCACATCAAATAAGATGTCTTGAGCCTTAGGCCATCATCCAATAACTCGGTGCTGAACAAAAATTCCAAGATCCTTACAGACAATCTTTCACTTCTATGAAAAGATATTATAGTAATTTAATTTTTAAAACATTTTCTTGGAGAGTATCTTTTAATTTGATTTTTGTATACCAAGTATCTGTATTCTTGAAGCACATAAGAACAATCTAAATAAATATATATATATATTCTTTAATATTGTAATATGCAATTTCTAGATTTTGAAAGAATAAATATCTATCATTTTTATTTTTTTTTGACGTATTTTTGCAATTATGTTTTTCAAAAAGACTCCAATATAAAGTTTATCCCTTATATTTAAATAACAAAATTTTGTGTTTTCTTAAACTCAATGTTTCATATACAACATCGAATCCTACGCGTACGTGATTTAATAGTAAATATTTAATAAGGATATTCATATATCAAATTAGCGTGTACATCTCAACCTAACTGACAAACCCAACCTAATCTGATAATTTTCTTATCGAGTTGGGTTGAGTTAAATCTTAAAAAAGTTGGGATGGATTGGGTTGGGTTGAAAATTTTTCAATCTAACCCAATTCAACCCAAAATGTCATGATATGTAAAAAAACATTTGTTAAGGATGAGGATAAATGACAATCTTGAAGGTGGATTAGATTTTCAACCCAAGTTAACAAATGTTCTTTTCCAATTTTAAATCTAAGATTTTCTTCTCTCTCTAAAAGAATACTTGCTAGAGATAAGGATTAATGACAATCTTGGTGGTGGATTGAATTTTATTTGTAATTATTGAACATTTATTTATACTCATTTTATTCATAATTAAATTATTAAAACTATAAGAGCTATCAACTAGACCTTTTGTACTTTTGCGATGGATTCAATCCAAAAATGATCAACTCAATCCAATTCGACTATTATTAGGTTATGTTGGCTTGGGTTGAGAAATTTTCAACCCAACCCAATCATGCCTGAAAACTCTCACTCCCAGATCAAATTGTACCACTGCAGTAATATTGAATAAACTAGAGCGTAGTTTGGATTTTTTTTTTTATTAAAAATAAGGGTCTATTCTTCTTCTACTTAATCGCCAGATTGTAGTGTACTATAGGCTGTCGTTAAAACTCATCACACTTTTGGCTGACTAGAACAGAATAATATTGATCAGTGATAAAGAATTATCCAACAACCCACCCAGAAAGAAATCAGAATATGCAGAATTCTGATGTGTTAATATGCCAAAAGAATTCACTTTTGTTCATAATTCGATGGAATTTATATGACATCTGAAATGATTAGCACAAAACAAAGATATAAGACAAAAGGTATTCCAAAATTTAACAGCGCTGCATTGCATCTGTCAGAAAACAAGATTTAACAGATGAGAATCCAATGATCTGCAACTTTGTGACAGTAACAGGTGTTCCAGAGTTCTAGACAAAGCCAACAATTTTGGTCCCACAATTTGTCATTTACAACTAAAGTGTAAAATGAAAAGAATTTCATTTTATCTCTTCAAAAATCTTTTTTGTTATTATCATCGAGGGTCAATTTTGTCAACCAACCTTGATATTTGACTTTACGATAAATTAGATTAAAAGGGTTTATTATTTGAGTATTCTAACTAGTTTAATTAGTAAGACCTTTAAAACTTATGTGATAAATCATGTATTAATATCGTGGAAGATTTTATTAGTACAAAACAAGGAAAAACTAATAGGGTTCTATTATTTAATGCAGAAAATTGCTTTACATAAATCTTATTCTTTAAAAAATTAACAATAAACCAGATAGTTTTTCAATGGTAAAAGAACTCCCCAATAAGGTTCCTACACAAGAGTTATTACTTAAAAAGTGATCCTAATAACACAGAATTTGAGACAATATTCTAATAGGTTACATCAATAATGCACATTGACATTCTTTCGTTTTAAAGACTAGAATTACAAGGCATTTCTCAAAGCAAAAAACGAAAAAAACAAAAAGCAAGAGTATGTTTGTTACCCTTCAAATTACCATTCCCAACTGGAAAGTAAACAAAATTCATTCACTCAATTCTTTTCACTGCCATTTCTATTGATTGATAACAATTTGCTGAACATCCTTTTCGGTCGCGTAGGAAGAGCACAGAAGGCCTTAAACTTGGAAGTTCTGCCAATGCCCTCTGATTGCAAATCACTTTCATCTAAATCATCATCCTCGGCTAGCTTCATCCGTAAAGTTGAACTGAGCTTTGATTTTGGAGATCTAAGGCCTGAGATACTCCATTGGTCATCTGCTGCAATGGTACTAGTTGTGCTTAAGGCCGCTGGAGGTCTTGAAGGGTCAATCTTATGGCCAGCTAGCAATGCCTTGATGTTGCTAGGGAGTTCAGTCACTTTGCCGCCTGCCATTGCAGCTCGCGCTTGCTCAAAAAATAGAACTTGTACCACCACCCTTAATGGGAGTAACTCATTTTTCGCTGCATGCATGCAGACTTCCATTGATAGTTTTCTGCAGTCCAGGATTCGACACAACCTTTTCCTTTCGCTCTTGTTTAGGTCTGGATGTGCCTGGATGATCATACATGGAAAATTTGTAATTCTACACTTTCATATTAGCTAAGTAATACAAACATGCGTAATTGGATCCATGTGCAGATAAATATGAAAGATGACACATAGTCTACTCACATTGCAAAAGAATTTCCAAAATAGGAAACCTGCCAGATAGGATGATTGCAAATTTGCAAGTATATTTTGGTGCATGAACGTATAATTCTGTTTTGCAAAATTGGTAAGGTCCCTAGTGTTGTTCTGACTCAAAGAAGTCTTTGCACATGTCAAGATATGACATTTCAATTACAGGATGCAATTAGCCATCAACAAGACTAGATACTCCTAAGTAAATACTCATGGTGTGGATTCAGTCAAGCTATGTTTGTTAGGTCAGCCTAATCCTAACTGCCAATAAATTTTGAGTATGACAAGATTCTAAGGTCAATAGAGTTGGTTATCTACTGATAATGGTGACCCACATCCTGGAATTGGATACTGATATCCGTCCAAACATTTATAGGAAACCATAATGTGAATTTATGAAAACGAAGAGGGTACTATCTCATTTACCTTGAGATAAATGTCAATGGCTCTGTAGAGATCATCATGGTCAAGCCTAGAGAAATCTGGTATGGACTCAGCAAGTGTAATGAACTTTGACAGAGGCAAATTCACATCCCTGGCAATCTCCTGAAGGTATCGATCTACAAGCTTTGCAACCTTTAATTTGGAACCATGAGATGCTGAAGAAGACCTCCTGCTCTCTTGTAACTCAAAATCGATATTTTCAGCAGACCGAGACCTTCTCCTTTCGTACCCCAGCTTGGATCTTGGTGGACTTGTTGGAGGACTCTGCCCTTGTAACATGAATTGTTCCAATATGGTCATGACTATGTCTACACATATAGAGTATCATTTGAGTATGACACAAAAGGTATCAACAAGTCATTTAGTGTTGCTTCCTCTAATTGAAGTGCCACTCTTCTAGCCAATTCCATCTTGGAGGACGAGGAAGCGCTAAGAATATTGGCTGCCTTCAACAGTTTCAGCAGAAAACTGCAAGAAACAGCCTCTTTATCTGCCGGAAGTAAGCTTATTATCGACTCCAAAAGCAGCCTGTGCTTCGAACTGACCTCATTGGACGAATCTGAATCTGAGTCTGATCCTTCTTGTTTGTTGATATATACATCTTTCGATACGTTAGGTAGCCATCTAGATGCATAAAGTTTCAATGCCTCCCCGACGAGATTAGAGGGTATTTTCCCTCCGGATTTAATAGCTATCATGGTTCTCCAATAAAGGTCTATGCTCAATTCTGCCATGTCTTCAGCCCACCAACCTTTGGTTGCTGGTCTATGCCTTTGGCTCTCAGTCCCATTACAGGATATGTCATCTCTACCTCTTCTAGAGTAACTATGTGACAAGCTCACCTTAGAAGGGTGAGTCAACACTTTGGAAGCAATTGCTTCAATGCATCTGCTAGTGATTCCAAGGTCTTCTGACCATAAAGGAAAACCCTTTGTGCTCTGTAGAGTCACAATGGAGTCCCTCCACCCATGAAGGATGCAGGAATTGAAGAAAACCTCTATCTTGTATATCAAGTTTCCCTTCTCAACATCCTCAGTCATCTGCAGATACTCAGCACATCTTGCCGATACAATATTGTAGGCACTGAGAGTGATTGTAATTCCATAACAAAATTTTGCACAAATTTCAAATGCCTCAACCCCACCAGGGAAATCAGGGAGTTGGACTATTTGATGTTGTGAATTTTCAGGAGACTCAGAACATAACCTCTGTAGGCGCAAACACTTGGATAGCAGAGGAAACTGCATGTCATAAAAACCTCTAAATAAAAACCCTGAAACCATCATTCAACCATATAATCAAAAAAGTTTCTAGCTTTTTTTACCTTGTGAAGGAGATATCTGCTTCCTTTCACTTGAATTATGAGATCACTAGAGACTTCAGAGGAAACTGACCTGCATTAAAAAATGAAGCTTTTTCATTCATTTTCACCCAAAAAAGTATACGCATATAACATATCAAAGAATGAGTTTTACATTTCCATCAGTGATGTCTTTACCTTACAGCCTCAGCAGTGTAGAAGGTGTCAGGCCGAGATCCAAGTTTCATAAACTTCATGACTACCTGTTCTTTCTTCTTCAACTCTTTTTTTTCAACTTTATGTGCTTACAAGATGTTCACTAATGGAGCCAGATGAACCAACTTCATGACTAATAAAAAGCTACCCTCTTTAGTGCAGAAGACGCCACAAAGAGGTCCCATCCAACAGCTGGCAAATGATGTTGTCCAGACAAAACCACACTCAAGACCAACTATCCCCTAAAATCAACACCAACTAGACAGGCCCTCCAAACTACTTAGAAAACTGAAACAACTGATCAACCAGGGCAAATAAACAAGAAAACCCCAGAAAAGAAAGAAAAAAGAAAAGGACAAATTTTTAATGGAGTACAAACTAGAAGAAAGGATATTGGAGGAAGGAGTACCAAGAGTTTTTTCTTGTGGGTGTAATGTAACTGCCTTGAGTTTTTAATATAAATAGAATTTATAGCATAATAGTCCAACTGAAGGAAACCCAGCAGATCAAACACACAAAGTCTCTGTCCTTTCAGTCAAATTCCATAAACGCATCTGATTTGGACATGCAAACAAAGATTTAATATGCACCGCAATCCCATCAAGATAATACATATCCCCACCTAAGTCAATCTTCCAAAAACACCACAGTAAAAACATACACAGAATCTTTGCTATTCTAAAACACATTATATAACATAACATAACAGAACACAAAGACCTGAAATCTAAGTCGTTTGATACAACAAACAACCAATCATTCATCAGAGAAACAGAAACCTGTATGTTAACATGCCAACTACCTAAATGGTTTGTGTGAACTTGAGGAAGATTGTATAAGGTGGTCTAATGTTAATGGTAATGGCATGTTGTGACCGTGGCAGCAGCGTGAAATGAGCAAACGAGGACTCCCACGTGCTTATCCTGCGCCCACTTGCGTCGCTCACTTCATCATTGCCTACACCATTTTCATTTATTTAATTATTTACCGTGTGTGTCTGCCTTGCTATTCTTCAATATTTTAGTCAAACACTTCACTATTTCTATACGCTACATCGTACACCTCTCGTTTCCATTATTAATATCACCAAAAAAAAAAAAATGAAGTTGTTATTCGATTAATTTAATTTAAAGAGCTGCCTCTTTTGTTTAATTAATTAAAGAAATCCAACAAACAAAAAAAAAAAGCAAAGGGATTTTTAAAAGGCCCGAATAGGATATATGTGTATCACTATCAATTATCAAAGATGAGTTTAATCATCCTCACCTTGGTCTCCGCATTGTATATTTTAGTATGGTTGTGGTCAATATTGCCCTTGTGTTTTTCACTTTTATATCTAGAATGCCTTATTCTGCATTAATGGCATATGGTCCTCGTGGACCATACCCTATCATACACATTATATTTTATTCGTGTGAAAAGAAGAAACCAATAGTTTGCCATGCATTAGTGATGCTAGAATTAGGTAAGATAAGATATATATAATAAATTTTTATTGACTTAAGGATTTATTCAGGTGGTTTTGAATATATTTCAATTTTTTAAATTGAATTATAAAATTAGTAAAAATCCTCTTCATTATTAATCTAAACATCCTTGTAAGAAGATTGTAATGTATGAATAATTGTTTATATATGAATCACGATTTTTTAAAAACAAAAAAAAAAAAAATTATATATTGGTTGTGTGTAAAGTCTCATGGAAGAGAAGCTTAATTGTGATGACTAGGCAGTTGAGGCTCATATTCACAGTTGCTGGGCATTGGATTCTTAAGAGGTATAAATTCAATTAATTTAATTTGTTTTTTACATATTTTTTTAGTGTTCTGAGTTTGGACATCTATGATGATGATTGATTTCCATAATGAGGGCTGAGATTTATGGGAATATCGGTGTGGCTCCATTGGATGATCCATGGATTAGCATAGGAGTGATGGGTTTGTGAGGCTAGTATGCAACCCTTTGGATCGTTCATGGAACTTACAATTGGCCAAGCAAAGATTTTTATTAGCAACTCCATTGTTTATCTAATGAAAGTTTGCTATCAGGTGATGTCTATTAGAAATTAATTAAGCAAAATGGAGTTAGATTGTTGTTACTGTCTATTAAGTTAGGCAACCCCACATCAATTGGTGAGCCTTGGTGGACTCATTGGTTCTATTTTGGTTTTGTTCACATCATTAATAGATGAACTGGGGTTTGCTTTTCCAGCTTATATATTACTTAATTACGTGGTCTTAATCGGGATTAACAAAATTAATAGCAAAGCAAACAGCAAGCAGTGATAAGGATAATCCACAAACAAGCCGTCAAAGCACTCATTTCATCATCAAATGAAAAACTTTGCTTTCCTACAATATTAGATCTTTTTTCTTGCAATTCAATCAAGTATAATCTTGGAAAAGGACGAGTTAAATTATCTATTATATTTATTTTAGTTATCTAATCAATATAATCGAAAACCGAATCAAAATCGAATTTGTAAACTTATCCAATAGATTTCACTATCATCACATCATTATAATGAAAGGATTGATCCAACGATAAAACTTAATTAAAACGAATCATAAACTCAAATCTCTTGTAAGATATATATCCAAATATAATTTATATATGTAACTTTTTAATATTTACCACGTAATTAATATAGTATACAGTAAGAGATTCTCCATAAGAGGTACTAGGATTTCTCGAACAAATAATTAAGTCAAAGATTTCGGAACAATATATGTTAAAAGTGATGACAAATCTGCTTTTGTCTAGGCAATCAGATTAATATTCGTCCACATCTTTAAGTTGTGTCCAAACTATCTTTAGCCAGTAAAGAGTTAATAGGTCGAACAAGCAACGTTAACAGGCTTGTTTTTTCATCAAAGAAGCTAAGAAAATCCAACCGCTGTCGGACCTAGATGTCACAAAAATTCGGGGCAAGATCACGAGGAGATTGAGACCCAACTGCGTACAGGCTCGATCAATGTCCGCCTAGAGAACAAGGCCCCCAACCCAACCTTCTGTATTGGCTCCATCAGTGCCAACCTTAAACCAAGGCAATGGCAGTTTCGATAATTCACAAACCAAGTGAGGGTGAGATATGGAGAGCGAGTGGGTGGTGTTGGATACAGGTAAAGTTTTTTTTTTTTTTTTTTGTGGGCAGAAATATTATGTCAACACTCCGTGTGAAAAAGGGTGCATCACAATCGCTGTAATGGTCCCTTCTTTGTGCACCCAACTGGGTGGCCAACCGACAAGGGCCCCTTTTGTGGGGTCATATTTGGAGCCCACTTGTGGGGTCCTTGTACCCGCAATCTCCAATTTGGGACCCTTTACTGATTGCACATTTTGGAAAAAATTAACCCCAATTGACCCTCTAAATACAGGTCTCTCAAGGCTAGACTAGCGACTAGATGTTAGGGAGTTTGAGGATCTCCAATTATTGAAGACTATCAATTATTTTTGAGGTTGAAACTTGATCATAGCACGACATTTTTCAAAAATGTGGACTTAATAGGGGAGATGTAGGTAGTTGCCAAGCACAATCTAGGGAATTATCTCAGAATCTCGTAATTATTGATGCATGCATGGTGGCCACTGGCCAGATGAGTGGGTGACGGCCATTTCTCTGAGCACATAACTGTTTACTTTAGAATTTTGCCTATTTTTGTTCCTCAATGTGATCATAAGCTGATACGATTGACAAAACATTGCCAGCTCGGGATGACATGCAAAGGTGACACAATATGTCAAATTAGTTCAACAAACAATTGAAAATCAGCAAGTAATCGATTATCATACTACAGTTGATCCACTTTAACATCTCTGTTCATTTCCAGGCTATAATTTTCAAACAAATCAAGGCTCATTTAAGGGACACCATCAGCACAAATCTCTGTTCATTTTCAGGCTTGAAAATCTTCAAACAAATCAAGACTCATTTTTAGGGACATCATCATCGTGCACTATACATTATGCTGATTTCTTGTATAATTCGAATATATCGCCCTAATAATGATACAATAAGAAGAAAAAGAAACAATAATTCCACATGATTTTTCCCTTTCTTTTTTAATTGAATAAAGTTGGATTTTAAAATAACTTGAAATGAAAGGTCCCATACCACCATAAATTCATTTTGGAGTTAAGAAACTAACTACAAGATTGAATAGGCATGGATGCTGAAATGACATGATACAGCGTTAGGGCGATCGGGCCATGGTGGCAGCTTGAGCTGACACACACACGTTAAACCCGTCTAATCATAGAACAAGTGTCTGGAAGAGAAATGTCCCAGTAGTTGTATAAAAATAATGTAACGTGTTGTTTGGCATCTCTATAAACAAATGTCACTGGCCTTTGTGTTAGCACTGTCTTGTCTGTTATTTACAATCCCCCTTTAGGTCCTGAAATTTTGTTCGTATTAGGGACATTGCAAGCATACAAACACGTAGAGAGAAAGTGAGAAATCAGAAACGCCCCCACTGCTCGGCCAGATTGGATACGCTTGGATTTGATGAGTATCTTGTTTGTGTTGGGGAGTTTGAGTGAATTGCAATATTCAGTGTGGCAGAGATGAGGCTAGGGGACCTTATCGGGCACTGGCCGTGAATGAATTGGAACTTGGAATAGAACAAAGTCACTTTCACCCTTTTCCAATGTGGTACCCTCCTCCTAATTTATTCATGCTTGTTGTGGGCTCCTTGTGTTTCTTACGAATCTACTCCGATGATAAAGTCTCATCACCCCAACATGCCCGTACACGTTGCAATTGTACATCCAGCCATTGGATTTGCCACAGCCTCCCGGCATATTTCAGGAAGCAATTAGAAAAAATCTTCAAAAGGGCAAAAAACCAAAGATTTAATGCATTTTTTAACGTTTAATTCTCCTCATTTTCGAGCTCAATGGCTGATGCAATGGCTCAACTCCTCTTGTCCACTTCTTGTAAGCGTAAAACATGATTCAAGCTTTAGTGCTTTCAAATTATGGCAACGTTTCCACTTATATACGGATCAATCTCTTTCAATTCTGAGAACAATAATTCAGACTGTACATTAAAATTCTATATTAGATAAATCTCGATAGTTGTTTGTCATAATATCAGAGGGTTAAAAAGAAAATTGACTTTATTTTCATGAGAGGATCAGAATATTATCACATATTAAGATATCGTTATTTATTTTTTAATTATATATATAACTATTTGGATCACATTTATCATCATAATATTTAATCTAGATAGATTTTGACGGAATTTAATATGTATAAGCTTAAAACAAATAATAGGTTTTGAGAATTTAATAAAATTATAATATTTAAGTCATTTAATTGAAATAGCTATTTCAACACACACTGACTACTGCAGCATCTGACTTATTAGACAATGTCTAGTGTCAGCCAGCAAAAGAAAACAGGTTTTGACTACTACATAAATTCTTTGCTTGATTGACTAATCAATTTGATCACAATTGCTAAAGCATTACGGCACTAAACACATCATGTTATAATGAGCTGTACACCCTCAGGAAATTTCCTGGTAGAGACTGTAATTTCATTTTTTGGTTTTTGGTTCCAGTGGAGCTTTATTATCAATGATCATCAGATATGATTGTTTGGTTTGTACATACAAAAGAAAAACCTGATTAAATAGTAGACAAAGGCAAGTATTTTAGAGGCGAATTAGTCAAAACAATAAAAATAAAAAGCAAAAAAGAGAAAGCTTGAAAATCACTGTTGTAGTTGGTAAATGATGAGATTTACAACTCGCTTCCCCCAAGTTAATCACCCAACCTGCTAATTTTGTCAAAGATTCGCGTGCAACGCATGGGATAAACCAGATGAGTGTGACAAAACAAATTGGATTTTTTCAGCTTTAGTTTTTGTTTTTGACTAAGTATAAACAATATAAAGGTAATCCGGGGATGTAATTTTTTCCATGATTAGCAGTAATCCAACTCATCATATGTTTCCTCTTTTAAGTTTAAAATATTTGATGCAATGACTAGAATTATAAAGATACACATCATAGGAATATCTTTATACAGTTGTTGGTGGCTTTAAATATACACTTTTGCTGTTCTCTACTAGAAAGTTTATTCACTTCTGCAGATAAAAAGAAAAAGAAAGGAAGAAAATTTCAATCTTGTGTTTGTTTTTTTGTTTACCAATAATTTGATTGTCAATTGGTTTGCAATGATTCAAAGTTGATAGGTGTATTTCTTTTACACCCCACTAATGTAATAATTTTCTGGTCCTTGTTAAACTACCTGAAATATAAGCACAAAAATTTCAGGTTCTTGTTACTCTATTTCTTATGAATATATAAATTCTAACAAAAAACTATACACAGGGAACTGAATTCTGACTCTGCTTTTTTTTTTTACTGTATTCTGACTCTGCTTTTTTATTTTTACTGTTGTAGGTTCAAATCAACTTTAATAAAGTTGTAGATATTAATGAGATGTCATCTCTTAGCCCCATTTTGGTAGTCGGTCAAGATAAACTAGAGCTTGATGATTGCATCGAATATACGTGTCATTTCTGACTTGGCCTTTTTTTTGTTTGGTTTTGGATGCTGTGCATCTGCATATCTATGGTTTTTAGTTGATTTCATGTGAATACACTTTTCGATTAAGAAAAAAAAACAAAGAAGATTATTGAAATTAATCAATCTATTGATTTCTGCAGATCATAGATGTGTTAAGCCTTTGCAGAGGACACATTTTCCTATAAGAAGCGAACATAAGCATAAATGATAATAAACCGACTCTTCAAAAAGAGAAATGTAATCATTGAGGTCCCAACCTATACGGGGATCAACAACAAATATCATAGTCTTGGTCAACTTTTTGATATTAAAAAATAAAAAAAATATTGACTCAAGAGTAAAAGAAAGAAATCATTGATTGGGATTCCCGAATGGAAATATCCAGGTCCATTCCAGGCTAAGGTGCACTTGATGGAATGAGTATTCTCTCTTTGATTTTTTGAGGTTAAGCTTTAATTTTTTGAGTAATGTTATCTGATCTAATTATTGACAATGGACTCTGTGGCTCATATTGTAGAATGAGTAGTGATTAGGTCGCCCATGAGTGGACCACTTGAGGTACGGGCAACTGTTTGCAATAAGTATCTTTTGCATTCTCACATTATGCCAATAATTCATTGTTTGTAGAACATTTTCTATTCAGGCATGTGTAAAACTTCTAGACCATTGCTTCATTTTAACGTGTAACGTTTGTACAATCTAAACCCCATCATTGAGAGAGATTCAAATAGTTTTAGAATTCGTTAAATAACACCTTTTAAAAAGCAAAATTAGAAATCTCATTGCAGCAGAGTTCATTGAAACCAATCTAGTTGGGTCGAGGTCAAAAAAGAGACTGATCAGAATTGGGCTCCATATGGGGGTATGCAGGGGCTGTGGATGCCCAGAAAAGAGTGTGACAAGGCCCTGCCCCATTAGCCCACATGTTTGCGGTTGTTGGTTGCATTACGGTTACCCGCATTCACTCATGCAAGTCCAAGCTGATATAGATACAGAACCTGACTTCAAGTTGAACCACAATTTTTGCGCAGACAACACTCGACCCGCACCACGCTTGAAAATTTTTTTGTCACCTTTCAAATGTGTTAGAAAGCCCAGGGGAGCCGGATGGCCAGTTGGTAAGGAGACATTCTGCCAAAAACCAGCTCACATTATGGTTCCAGTGCACACGTGTGCTCCGCTGTTGCAAATACAAGCCCTTTGGTGCCTCTCTATACAAACGGGATCCTCGTTTCTATAATGTGTGGTGTTATTAGCACCCACTGAATGCTCTATTGTGTTAATTTTTGGTTGTAGTGAAGGTTTTCTCCTTCACATGACCTAAAGGTGCGTAGTCGGTACATTATGAGGCTCAGTTAATAGCACTCTCTTCCTGGGCCAGGCCTGTTGTTTAGTTGGATCGGTAATGGGCTTTTGGTCATTTCTGACAATGGTTTGGGCTGGGCTTGTGGCTATCTGAACCAGGGAAAAAAATTAGATAGAGAATATAGCAAGGATGACAAGAACTAATCAAGAAGGGAAAAGCAGGACTAGCTGATTGGACAAGTAGCTAAAGGAAATAAGAAAAAGTCTCGATTTTGTTGCAATAGACAAGCACAACTTGACGTGCTTACTGGGTTTCCTGGATAACAATTCAATGTTTGACATCAAAACAAGCAATAATTAATTGCAAGCTTGAGATCATGAAAACAAAAGGAATTCATGTCAATTGAGGGTCGAATCAAACGTACATTTCTTACTAGTTGTTAAGAATCAAAGCGTCGACAAAACCACATCCACTAAAGTGTTTATTGTTATTAATGAGAAAGATGCAGTATAACATCTTAAAGTAAATTTGAAAACGTCAATTATCTAATTTAAGTCTCGAAAAACATTAAAGAGTATCAATTTTTTAGAATAGACTGGCACAATTTAAGGGGCTATATTGAGTTTCCAGGATAAAAACTCAATCAAAAGTTCAGGACCACAACAGACCTAATCAAATTGCACTTAGATTATGACCAGAAGCGAATGTTAATTAATTGATAACACCATGGGAGGAATCGAATGTTCCACGACGTATACCTCAATAGTTGCAAAGGATCAACCATTGATACAATCACATCCAACTAAGTTTCTTTCTTGTGATGTATGTAATATCTTGACGTACTCTTAGGATTGTTTTTTATTCTATAACTAAAATGTAGATAAATTATTTGAAATTCGTAAAAATTATAATGGGAATGCTTCAAAAGCCAATGATATTACGAATGCTTTTTTTTTTTCTTTCTTATAGTAAGGAATAAGGATTAAATTTAAAGAAAACTATTCATATTTTCTTTTAGGATAAAAGTGAGATTTCGACCCTTAAAAAGGTTGAGATATTGAGGAGGGGCCGCACGAACGCAGCCTCCGCTGCCACAAATTATGAGATAGGCTTTGCTACTTGGGCGGACCTTGGGCGGGTACACTCCGAAGTGCAATGAAGGCAGCCAACCTAGGCCATGGGCCTTCATGATATTAAGAATTCTATTAACTATATTGTAAGCGAATGCATTCATCTATTTTGATATAATCTTAAAGAAAATTTGTGAAAAACTTACTTCTAAGCTTATAAATAGTTTACTTAAGGCGGGACACATCGTCACACATTTACGAACTTTTCGACATTATCCATTAAATTGCATTGCTGGTATGATTTTGATATGCTAATGTCTTGCGGAAACATACACACACGTATTTACCCAGGTTTTGAGGTCTAATAGTTACCAATGTTTAGAGATATATAATTTCAACAAAGCATTAATTCACGCTTGTTTGTATAAGGATTTGTACTAAAAGATTTCTGTAAAATGATCTATAATTCTGTTCCTACCAGCTTGTCTAGGAAGATTAATTGTTGTCAAGCATTACATTGTGGTATGTAAATTGCTTTTATGATGTATCCAATTAGTGGTGGGTTTTCTTGGGCTTGTATCCTAAGTAATCACTTGGGTTCTCTAATCCAGCTGGTGGGAAAATGCCTACCTCTTTTCTCTTGATGCTTTGACTCTTTTAACTGCACCAAGGAATCTCTAACTACAATTATTCCTTAGCATATAAGTTAATTTTTTCTAGCCATAAAGAGATTTGGAAAAAGAACATGAGTTGGTTCTTGGAAGGCCAAGCCTAGCAGTACAACTGTCTAGCCTTTGTTTGTCTCCTCATTTGCCACTATGTATCATATTATTTCATGAAATATGTTGTCTTTACAAGAATCCAAGAAGAAGGAAAGTGTAGGAAAAATTAATGCAGTGAAAGAGAGCTGTTTTTTGGATTTTGTCACTATAAATACAATTAGACTATAAGTTATTATTCATGAAATTTTGTTGTATTTAACATGAATCCAAGAAGGAAAAAAAAAAAAGTTGTAGGAGATATCAGTGTAATTTACATAGTTGTCTCCTAGGCGGCGTTTGTCATTTCCAGGCTGAATATCTCTTTGCAATCTACGAAGAGATCAAGGACACTAATAACATTCTTTGGAATGAAAACAAATGGAAAAACCTTGGAGATGAAACAAAGACAACAAATGAAAAAGCTTTGAGATAATCTAAGAAAACTACAGCTACGATCGTCACCACTACCTGCAAGTGAATTGACAACTTCTATTATTGTCCAATTAAGTCTAGTTTTTAACGAAACTATATTTTATACCAATGAACCAATCCATACTTCACTTCAAGTTATCACTTCATCTATGAAAAAGACATGGATATGAGTCCTACATCTACTTATTAAATTATAAACAATGAATTTCAATTGAAATTTACAGTGGTTAATCTTCTTATGTTCCTAAAACATTTCACTCTTTCACCATTGGAAAAAAACACTCTCAAATGTATGACTTAGGATAAAGTACGATAAAAATTGTTAGGAAATTGACAAAAATAAAATAGAGTCAATCTCACATCGGAAACAAAGACAAAAATAAAAGTGGAGTTAATTCCACATCTAAAACAAAACAAGGGAGAATGTGTTTTAAAAGCTATAAAATGAGTCCAATGTTTTGGTTTCAAATCGTCTCAGTCAAAGACGCTTTAAGCATTTTTTTACTCTACTAAATTCCTTTATTGTTCTTATTATTTTAGAGTGTTGAAATGTGTGAGTTGATGTATGTTTTGGAGAGTGTGGGTGTATTGGGGTCGTGGGATGTGAGAGATAGTCTATGTAATTGTAACAATTTTTCACATAGTGAATTTCTTTCTGAGGGCCGTGATTTTTCTCTTATTTTGGAGTTTTCACGTAAATCTTGTGTTGTGGTGATTGTTATTATTTTCTATTTTATTTCTCTATTATTTGATATTCTTATAGGAGGTAGGTTTTTTTACAAGAAAATTTTTTGGGAGACGAATTTTCCCAACAAGCGGTATCAGAGCCTGATTGCCAGGTTGCCTGGTTGGTAAGGTGTCAGATGTTAGAAAATTTTTAGTATGCTGTGGTTGCAGTATTGTCTGATTTTCCACATCAGAAAAGAATTATTCTTGGTTGCTAGAATAAGTGTGGTAGTGTGAAAGTGCATGTCTACGGAAGGTTCCAGCTAGGAAAGACTTGATATTTAACTGTGTCCATTGTGATCGACTTTCTTTCCTGGGAACTTACGTGGTGTATTGTTCATGGACTACAAGTGCACTATTCCAGTATACAGTTATGTCAAAGTTTTCAAGCCCTATGAGGTTTGATGTGAAAAAATTTGATAGAAAGATCAATTTCGGCTTATGGCAAGTGCAAGTCAAAGATGTGCTGATACAATCCGAGTTACACAAAGCGTTAGAGAAGAAACCAAGCTGTTCTCAATGAATATTTCAGTAAAGATAAGATTCTGGCAAGCCTAGTATGAGCAATGAAGATTGAGAAGATTTAGATTTGAGAGCCACAAGTGCAATTCGTATGTGTATGGCAAGAATGTTCTTGCAAACGTGCATGGAAATCAACAACCAAGGAACTCTGGAAGAAACTTGAAGAGTTGGATCAAGCAAAGGACATCTCAAATCGGTTGTACTTAAAGGAACAATTTCATCTATGTATGGATGAAGGTATGAAAATCTCAGATCACTTGAGTGTTCTCAATGGTATTGTTTCTGAACTGGAGGCTATTGGAGTTAAAATTGAAGATGAGAATAAAGCATTAAGGCTCATCTTGTCTCTTCCACTTTCCTATGAGCATATGAAACCTATTTTGATATGAGATTGAGACTCTGAAATTTATAGAAGACCAGTAAACTTCTTTATGATGAGAAAGACTGAAAAGTAAAGATCGCGCTTCATCAGCAGACATAATGTGTAATTAGAAATGAGAGCAACCAGAAGAAGAAGAACTTCAGGAAGAATAATTGCTGGGGCTGTGGACAATTGGCATGTCAAGAAAA